>CM046389.1:29390000-29555000 GCA_025413875.1 Rhododendron molle
TAGCACCTAATTTATCCAGGAAAAACAAAAGAAGCATCGAAGGCCCTCGTATATGAAAGAAAAAAGAAAACTATTAGGAAAAGCAAGACACTGGATGAACTCATTTCCCCTGATCAGGTATACTATATGCGTTCCTTGTATTTCTCAATTGTACACATGTATGACTACTAACACCACTTACAGTTTCAAGGGTCACCATCCAATTTGCCCGTCATTCCTCACCAAGAGGCCTCAGGCACCGTGCCTGCTCGAGAGACCTGCACTCATCAAGACTCTGCCAAAGTGAGTCTTGATATAACAACTTTACTATTATCTCTAGCTGAATCCATCCCACCCACTCCTTTCCAGGTAAGAATGGATTTCTTAGTGCTGTCATACATTAATGGTTACATTAAGCCTAACACTTGTATTGGATTCCCGCAGGAAACCCCAATTTCTGTTGAATTGCATGCATTTAAGAGTGTTGTGGACAACCAGTTGAAGGCCGCTGAACCATTGGGGGTTCGAAGAAGAAGTCCCTTTGCTTATCCCTTACAAGTTTCAGAACAAGACTCTTCTCCACGTTCGTCCACTTCTGCTCTACCAATCTATTTGGTAAAGTGCTTCGAAAAACAGGACCCTAATACTCCTACGTCTTTGAAGGATCAGGTGGTTTTTTAAGTCCAAACACCCTCTTAAGTGTCTCCACTACTTGTTTATTTATCTCTACTTCTTATTGTGCTTCAGGTAGATAACACTACTATTGACATGGAAGCAATTCCATCTTTGGAACTCAGTTCATTACCACCTTCTGACGAACTTTCTTCCCCTTCGATTGACCTTCCCTTAGTGGCTTTTGACGTATCTCTTTACAGACACCAATTGGGACTATTTTGCGATAGGATTGCTGACCCCATTCCTCCCATTTCTTCTAATCCACTGGAAAGCCTCCAGCAACTCCTTAATCCATCCACACTTCCTAGCTCTCCCTCTTTCAAAATCAAGCACGTTCTTACAGGAGATGATGCTCTGATGTTAAAACATCACTTAAGAGCTTTAACCCAACTAGGACTCTCAACTCTCCTCCAATATGGCTTGGTTTATCACTTCGAAGTGTGCCTCAAAGCTTTCCTTCTCTCGAATGAGCTTCCCTCATCCATCAGTTCTACTCTTCAAGACAACCTTGGCCAGCATAGCGAATTGCTTGCTCACAACCAATTCCTATCCAAAAGCCTTGGGAAAACCACTCTTAAAGTGGAAACACTAGAAGCTAGAGCTTTAAAGATTGCTTCTCATCTTTCACTACACCAAGCTCAAAAGGACAAGCTTGTAGAGCTCAATAGGAAAAAGAGATGGCCAGAAGAAGAACTACAAAGGGTCACAGATGAGATTAACAAAGTTGCTGCTGAATCCCAATCACTTGAAGATGAGACTTCGAAGGGTGGACAAGCACTGCCACAACTTATTCCTTCGCTTCGAGTTGTGCGTCAGAAAAAAGCAGCCTAAGCTTCATTGTTAGATGCTAACCTCCATTCCCTTCGAACAATGATGTCCAATATTGACCATGTTACAATATTGACCATGTTATTGCACCGTACTTGTAATATATTTTTTGTTTTTTATGCTTAATCATTCTCGTACAGTAACACTTCAATCCAATTACTGGATAGTTATCAATGCATTACTGGATAAGTATCAAAATGCATTAACTCGGGAAAACTTGATAAGACTCCTTATCTACCTCCCTTGAAAACATTAAATGACCAACTCCCCCTTTACCATTATAAATAGGGGCTTTTAAGCAGGGGAACTTACAGCTCTTCTCGACTTCTGGTGTCTTTTCCCTTGATCTCAAGATTTCCACAGTCCAAGTTACTTGGTTGAGATCTCAGAACTTAACACAGAAAGTGAGTGCCATGATACGCCCACCAGAGTTAGTGAAGCATGGCTTCGAAATATAGCCACATCAGCTCTCATGATGCCTCCCTCTTGAGCTACGGCTCCTAGGTATAGACACATCAGCCCTCATGACATATCCACGCTAGGCTGTGACTTCGAAGACCAAAGAATCTAACAAGATGGTCTCAGAGAACGTCTACCTACCAATGGAGCTTTGATCAAGTTTTTGTATCTCAGTTGGTGGAGACCCACATCTGGGACAACTGGGATACTTCTATGCTTAATTAGGTTTTCCCTTTTCTAGATGGGCACGTTGAATGTAATTTTCCTCATGAATGTAATGAACAGAGAAAGATTCTTATTACTGTTACCCCATCTAGTTTCATGGTGTGACCACTAGGTCAACTATGGATTTATTGTTGGTTTCGAAGCCTACATATTCTAATATCAAATGAGTTTATGATTGGTTTTAACAAACGGAAATCTTCCTAAAAAGTATTTTTCCGTTGTTATGTTCACTCTGATGCACTTGTTGGCATCCCCATCACAGACTCATCGTTTTTCAAAACGAAACCCTCTTTAACACAAAGAATCTGCTAAGGAGTAATCTTGCAAACCCTAAACAAACACTTCGAAATACAATAAATTTGGATTCTAGGTATAGCTTATTTTCAGAGGACTTTTAACAATCTCCTCGTTAACTGCATCACCACTCATTACTTATGACGTAAGGGGCCAACTTTACTCAGTTGGCACTTAGTCGTTTCACATTCGAGGTCCTTACGCCTGCCCTCTTCTTAATACTCGTAATAATTACGGGGGAATACGCTAATGCCACTGGGATTATAAATATACGACTAGAGTTGTCAATATCCATCCCATCTCTTCTCTTTATTCCCTTCACTGGTGTCTTTTGAATCTACTATGGCCTCCAACCCACAAGCCCCTCAGCCTGCTGAACTCATGGAGGAGTTTGCCAGGAGAATGGCAAGACTCATAGAAGAGCTCAAGAGGGACCAGCAAATTGAGCTTCGAGGACTTCGAAGCGAGATCAATCAGCTCCGGGCTCAGTTGGTGGACGTGGAGACATCTTCACGTCTTTGCTTGGCCAGGACCTGGGACGATCTCACGAACGTCCTCATGGCTCATGAGGCCAAAAGTCCTCCGGAGGGTGGGTCCCCATAAGGACTCACCTTTGGGATTATGAGGGTCGCTAAAAAAACCCTCATTTTGGTTTCTGGGCCATGGACTGGCCGTTTTTCCCTTTTTAGAGATCATAGTAGATCTCTTTTTTTTTTTTCAGATCCCCTTGGGTCTGTTCTTTCTTGAAAACCCCTTTGGGTTTTACCTTGTAATGGCACCCACTAGGGTGCTCTTTAAATAATAAATGAAACTCTTTTGTTACTCTGATTTTTGTTACTATAATTGTGTTTGACTGGGCAACAACGACCATTTTAAAACAACTATGACTCAACATCAAACCAACAAACAGGCTTGTAATAAGCAAGAAGAACAAATTATTTATTCTTACTTCTTATGATGCTCTGGTCCTTTGTACCCAATCTGTAAAGTGATAGCACCTCTTTTTGTGAGGTACTCCATGTATGAATGAAAACTCTTTCCCTTTACTTGTTCTGCAATTTCCTTATACTGCTTTCAACATCGAAGGCAAGCCAGACTCACCTTCTTGAAGCAAGTTGTCTTCTGTGAAATGACTCCCATATAGAAGGGACATAAGATTTTAAATGTCTTCCATTTATTTTCCTTGGGTGGACATAACCACTTAAATTCCTTATGATAAGCTCCCCCCTTCAAGACTCTATGGATTTGGAAAGGTCCACTCCATGTTGGGGCCCATTTTCCCAATCCATTAGTCCTGACCCTTCGATCCTTAATGGGTAAAATAACCTTCCATACAAGGTCACTGTAGACACCCCAATTTGGACATTTCGAATTTCCTTAATTTGTGGCCCGGAGGCTCCCCGATGATGAAATAGGGTTAAACAAGCCTTGGACCGATAGAACGATACTCCTTGGAAGGCTTTAAAAGGGGAAAATAAAATGTCAAAATCAGTCCTAAGCGCTCTGGATCAATCCCGAGCACTCCAAACCATTCTCAAAACCTGAGATTTGACGAACTCTCGAGCGCTCGAGAGTAAACTCCCAAGCGCTCGAGACTGAACCCGAGCGCTCGAGTCTTCTATGCTGGCCAATGGGTGGTCAGCCTTCCCACTACCCATGCAATTCATCATTACAAATCCTTTGAGCCAGCTGAAGCTTGGTCCACACTCAACCTCAGTCAAAAAAATCCTCAGACCAGCAGTTTTCCCCTTAAAAAAATAATTGTTTCAAATGCATGTGATGGAAAATTTTTGCCTATAAATAGAGACTGGTATTCAGCTATCAGGGGGGACGAAAATTTCTCTCTCTAAAAAAAAAAAACCTTCTTGACTGTTCAAACAGAGTGGTTCTTCCCCATCTCTCCCAAAAAACTTCATTTTCAAAACAAAAGCAACAATGACCCAAGGTGTGAAAGACATGCAAGGAGATCAGATCATTCTCCAGTTCTGAACCTCCTGATCTGTCTTTCTCATTTCACTTCCCAAAACCCTTTTCCAAGGAGCAAGCTTCCAACTCAAAGGTAGAAATCCTCCACCTTAGTGTCAAGCAAAGCAAGGCTGTTTTCCTTTTCCTTCCTGAGGGAGGTCCCTCAGCCCTCTTAGTCCTTAATACTAAGTAAGGGTTGGGAGATCTTGGTGTAATAACAAGAGCAATGGGACATAAATGAGTTTTCTGCATTAAGCTTACTGGAAACACTCCCAAGCGCTCGAGAGTGGCTCCAACTCTGTTTCATTCTTTTAAGCATCTAAATGGACATGCATGGGGGGGGGGGTGTGGGATGAGTTTTAAAATTTTTCATCTCTTCTAAGGTTTGCTGGTACAAAGGGTCTGCTGTTATCAGAGTGAAATAAAATAAATGGTTTGCATTAAAGGCATGCAAAAGAATCTTGGTCTGGTTCTAAAAAGGAAAATCCTTTTTCTCACTTTGAAAAGTCAGATCCAGTGTACCAGCGTACTGCATTTGATGGATCAGTTGGTTGAAATCAGTCCTGGGTTGTGGAACACTTCCGAGCGCTCGAGTTTACTCCCAAGCGCTCGAGAGTGTTTGCATGCAAGCTCGGTCCATCTTTTTCTTCCAGTTTCATTCCCCTACTGCTTTTGTATGTCCATGCATGCACCCTTTTCAGCTCTTACAACTGTAAAACCATTTTTTTTTAGAAAGACAGGGAAGCAGGGTTTGGCAGAATGGAGTCCGATTTCATTCTGCTAAATCTTGTGTCAAGTCTGTGGCATGTGTAAATATTATTCCAGCTAATTTCTTCAGTATTATACTTTGTTGAATCCTGTTGCACTAACAAGAATTGCAGGGTGAGCACGTGGTACTCCCGAGCGCTCGAGAGTGCTTCCGAGCGCTTGAGAGTAGATCAGTGACAGGATTTCCTAGTTTCTGCCTTTCTGCATTTCTTCACCATATTCATCATCTCCTGTACACATGCACATGCATGCACCTCTTGTACTTGATGTATATCTGTGGATACTTGCTAAATGATTTAATGAAATAAAATCTTTTGAAAAATCCCACAAATATTTAGTAGAGACCGATTTCAAATCGGGCGAGGGGGGTGCCGTAAAACCCTTCCCCCCTCATAACATGGCTTTCGAACCATTAACAAATCTCTGATTTTCAATTCAAATCTATTGTTTTCAGTCAAAACAGTTTCTCGGGTGGCGAACCACAAATCCGGGTGGCGACTCTTCAAAAATTTTCAAGAAACGGCGTGGCGCCTCTTTTTCGGGCTGCCCTGATTCCACCCGAGGCTGTGGTAGCCCACAGTCACCCTCATCGAAGCTTCGAAGGGCTACTCTTTTATTGTAACTCCTAGCCACTCTTGCTTTTTGTAGCATGATTTGATTTAAAGCCTTTACTCTGGCTTCATCAATATCCTCAAGTTCCATATGCATGGCTTGATGATACGATTGGGTGTCCAAGTCATTTTGGGCTGCCACCCTTTGGGATTTCACAGTAATTTCCATAGGTAAAACTACATCGTGCCCATAAGTTAAAGAAAATGGAGTAGTGCCGGTACTAGTCCTTTTTGTATTTCTATAAGCCCATAATGTGTCCAATAACAACTCATGCCAAGTTTCTGGGTTTTTATCCACCATTCTTTGGATTCCCTTTTTGATAATCTTGTTGGTTGATTCTGCTTGACCATTTGACTAAGCATAATACGTGCTGGTATATATCAAGGAGATTCCATGGTTATTGGCAAAAGCTTGAACCAACTTCCCTTCGAATATTGAACCGTTATCCACTGTTATTGTTTGAGGGCTTCCAAATCTATACATGATCCTTTTTATGAAATCAATAACGTGGGTTTGCTTGACTTCTTCATAAGCTTGAGCTTCCACCCACTTAGTAAAATAGTCAGTGGCTACTAAGATGAACTTGTGTTTTTCTGACGAAGGGGGATAAATCATCTCAATCATGTCCACAGTCCATCCTCTAAAAGGCCATGGTTTTATGACATACTGTAAGTCTGTGGCTGGCAAATGTTTAAGTGGTCCTGTTCGTTGGCAGGCTTGACATCCCTTGGCATAATCTATGCAGTCCTTAAGGATAGTGGGCCAATAATACCCATATCTCCTTATCAACCATCTCATTTTTATGCCAGCTTGATGTGCTCCACAAATTCCCTCATGGACCTCAGCCATTACTTTAAAACCATTTACCTTATTCAAACATTTTAAGAGGAGACCATCCATCCCTCTTTTGAATAACTCATTACCATACATATTGTAGTTCAGTGCTTTCAACCTGGTTGCTTTGTCTGACATAGCATCTGGTTTGGTTAAATAATCGATCAGTACCTGCCTCCAATCCTCATTCTGATTAGAAGGAAGATATACCTCTAACACTTCGAAATTAGTCAACCTAGTGCTTAACATAGGTAAAGATTTTCTTAGAGTTAACTGATAGAACTCTTTTTCATTTTCTGACAAAACTTTATATCCCGATGCCTTTTGAGCTATCTCATCAGCTTTTTCATTTAAGAATCTAGGGATGTAAGCTAAAGTAATAATAAAAAATTGATCAATCAACCCCTTAGCATATTGGTAATACAATACTAAAGCTGGATTGGTACATCGAAATTGCCCATTCAGCTGATTAACTACTAACTGAGAATCTCCAAAGATTTCAGCAGCACTAACTCTTAACTTGAGTAAAATCTCTAATCCTATGATTAAAGCTTCATATTCTGCTTGATTATTCGAACATTGTCCCTCATTGAGTCGAAATCCATATTTGGTTTTCAGACCATGAGGGGATTCCAAAATTATGCCTACTCCAGCCATCTGAGCAGTTTTTGACCCATCAAACCATAACTTCCATGGTTTGATGTTAGCCATGATGGCTTCCAGAGTTTTGGGCGCTTCGATTTCACTAGGGTGATCAGCCAAAAAATTGGCCAATGCCTGTCCCTTTACTGATTTTTGAGGTATATACTCGAGACAAAACTCAATTAAAGATACTATCCATTTCCCAATCTTCCCACTAAGCACTGGCTTCGAAAGCATGTGCTTAATTACATCAGTTTGAGAAATGACATAAGTCACTCTAGGCAACATATAATGCCTGAGTTTCTTGGAAGCATAAAATAAAGCTAAACATAGTTTTTCTACTGCAGCGTACTTGCATTCACATGAATTTAAAAATCTACTAAGATAATAGACTGCTCTCTCCTTGCCCTCCTCATTGTCTTAGGCTAACAATGCTCCTATTGAGTCGTGAGTCGGTGCCAAATACAGCTTCACAGGTTTCCCTTCAATAGGAGGCATCAACACTGGTGGATTGGCTAAGTACTTCTTGATGGCTTCGAAGGCATCATCATGCTCTCTAGACCACTTGAATTCTTCTCCCTCCTTTAATTTCAACAAAGAAGAGAAAATTTTAGTCTTTCCTGCAGTATTGGATATAAATCTACGAAGGAAATTTAATTGACCAAGAAACCTTTGCAATTCCTTCTTGTTTGAAGGTGGTTTGGCTTCAATAATAGCCCTTGCTTTGTTCTTATCAACCTGTATTCCTTTTTTGTGGACTAAGTAACCCAGAAATTTACTATCTGATACTCCAAAAGCACATTTTTCTGGATTTAACTTCAGTTGGTATCGTTTCAATTGTTGAAATGTCCTTTCCAGATGTTGCAAATGATCATCATCATAATCTGACTTCACGATGATATCATCTATGTAACATTCTAGAAAACCACCCACCAAATCATGAAAGATGTTATTCATGGCTCTTTGATATGTAGCACCAGCATTTTTTAACCCAAATGGCATCTTCACCCACTCAAAAATGCCAATATTGCCAGGGCAAGCAAATGCTGTCTTATGCACATCCTCTTCTGCTATGCAAATTTGGTTATATCCTGAATGTCCATCCAGGATGGACAACATCTTGTGTCCGGCCGAATTGTCCACAAGCATGTCCACATTAGGCATAGGATATTCATCCTTAGGAGTTGCAGTATTTAGATTTCGAAAATCAACACAGATTCTAATACTTCCATTCTTTTTAGGGACTGGAATTACATTAGATAACCATTCGACGTACCTGGCTGTTCTAATGAAACCTGCATCTAGCAGTCTTTGCATTTTTTTCTTGACTCCTGCAATAGTTTCTGGACTCATCTTCCTGGTTAGCTGCTTCACAGGTTTAAATTGTGGCTTGATAGGTAGCCTATGCTCGACCAATTTCCTGTCCAATCCAGGCAGTTCCTTGTAACTCCATGCAAAACATTCTTTGTTGGCTTTCAGTAGTGCTATTAACTTCACCCTCATCTCTGATTTGAGCTGTTTGTTAACAAACACTGGATTGGGATCTTCCTCATCCCCCAATTTTACTTCCTCCAAAAGATCTTGGGTTTCGAATTGCTCTTGAGACGTTAGCTGGTTTTCCTCCTTATAAGGCTTATGGTCCTGCAGAACGTCTTCCCACATGTTGTCCTCTTGGATCTTCTGCTCGATCCCCAAAGCAACATATCTTACTAAAGCCAATGAGTTGGCCTCTTCTTCCACCTCTCTTTCTTGGACTTACATCCAAGCCGCATCATCTTTTGGGGTGTCTGATTCATAATCAACAGCTTGTTTCAGCTTCGACTTCAGCTCTGCCAATTCTCCCAATTCCATCTCGTTGGTTGGGTAGGTGGCTGCCTGGAGTAGTTCACTCAAGGGAACTACATCTGACTTATACATTTCTGCTTCAGCAAAATTAGCTGTGGCACTGAATGGATGTGGATCAGTTTGACTCCTTCAACACCCACTTCTTTGCCTTTGTCATACTTAACAATCATTAATTCCAATGGGTATTCGATGTCAGACATAGAATCTGGCACAAAGCAAGCACTTTCTTTTGAGCTTACCTCTAAACTCTCTTGATTCTGCTCAATTTCACATACCAGATTCTCACCCCTCTCGATCTGGGCCACTTCCTCCATATCACAATCATTGCATATGATATTCAGTTCGTCATTACTATGTGTTTATTCAGAGGTGTCTGCTTTGACCAACCAAGCATTGCTTTCATCTTTAGACGCCTGGCCATTTTTGAAGGAGTCCATCGAACATGGATAAACCATGTTAACTTGAACGTCTGGCTGGCTTCTAAACTGGATGCTTGCTGCTTCTTTGGTAGGTTCAGCTGCTCTTCTTTTTCCATCCCTTTGGACTCGACCTCCTGTGCTGATACTTCCATGGGAGAAGAGCTTCCTTCTATCCTTTCCTGTTCCACCTACATGGCTTCTAGCAACCCAGACTGGTAGCTAGCCAATGAGTTGGGAGAGGGTACATCGAAGTCTTCTTCGAGCATCGCTGAAGCTACTTTCTGCAAAGTTTCTCCCTCTCGATACTGGATTCGAAACTCTTCCGGATCCCTTTGAGCCCTGTTGAACCTTGGATTAGGCCTTGCTCCCCTTTCAGACTCTTCCCTAGTTGAGGATTCTCCTAATTGAAAGAGTGAATACTTCCTTTGAAGCTTCCTTTTCTGCGTTCTTAAGAGCAAAGGAACCATCTGTGGGATTTTGGACTTGGGATCCCTTATCAACACCCAGTTTCTAGAGTTTGAATTTGGTGGTTTGAAGGTTTTGTTTCCACCATTGGTCGGATTCTTATATCCTTGAAACAGATCAGGCTTAACCTGCTTCAAAAACCAATCAGGGACGCCTTTTACCAAAGTAAATTTGTCTTGCTTAGCCTCTTCTTATGCCTCTGAAGTCTGACCAATATTAGCCTTCTTTAGAGGAGGTGCTTCCCTTTTTTGAGCATAAGGGACTGTATTCGATAGCATATCCCTCTTCGAAACCAACCAAGGCTTACTCTCATTCAGCTTCGATGGTGTTGGAGCCATTCGCTGCATCCCCTGCTCTGTAGGGAATAAGCTGACTCCTTTTCTGTCTAGATCTTTAAAAACCAAGTAGTTGGCTCTGCATCCCACACATAAGCACTCCAAGAATGAGGCTTCGAGCATGGGCAGATGATTTGCTCCTTAGAAGTTTTGTGAAGGAAAACCAGTATTGCTTGATATGTAATGGTTTTGTCTCAGCCCCATGCCTCGAGGATGGCCGACATATGGCTTCCAACTTGCAGGCTGGACCAAAGTCATATTCACTGGTGCTTCCTTGTCTTGCCAGTATTTCTTGACTGTTCGAGCCAATGAAGTTGGCACGTTGGTGTTCACTTCTTCGACCTTTGGAAAAGGTGTGGCATCCATTCCCATAGCCTTTTCAGGGAACTTGATCCTTCCTTTCTTGATTTGTTCTTGAATTCTGTCACGAAAAACATTGCAAGACTTAGTTGAATGAGACCAAGAATCATGCTATTTACAATATGTTTTTCCATGTTTTTCTTCTGCAATTGGCAATTTAACTTCTGATGGCAGCTTAATGATCTTCTTTCTCAACAGATAATCAAAGATCTCATCAGCCTTCGTTACATCAAAAGAATAAACTTTAGTGATTTCCTTCTGCTTAAATTTCTGCCCTATAGTAACGTTTTTTTGGACTAAAGGCTCGCAAACGCAAGAATCATGTTCTATAATTTCTGCAGCATCTATTTCATAGTTGGGATCTCTGTAATACGTAGAGTAAGAAGAGTTATGTCTATCTGTATCTTCTTCCAACAATGACTCATATCTAGTGACTTTGTAGGTTAGATCTGTAAAGTCTCTAAACTCAGTGGAATCGAACCTCTTTCGAAGTTCCCTTTCCAAACTATCTTGTGCTAACCTCACAAATTCTGCCTCTGGTAGTTGGAGTTTGCACTTGGTCCTGGCCCTTTTGAACCTAGATATGAAATCAGCTACCTTTTCATCTGGTTTCTGCCTTAACCTAGCCAAGTCCGCCATAGAGACTTCAGGTTCTGCATGGAAGAATTGTGCATGAAACACCTCTTCCATCTGAAACCAATTGGTTATTGATCCTGGTGGTAAATTAGTATAACAAGCAAAAGCTGGCCCAGACAAAGAATTTGGAAATAATTTCAATTTCATGAAGCTATTTTGAGCCAAGTTCTTACATTGGGCAGAAAATCTAGCAATGTGTTCTACGGAAGATTGTCTCCCATCCCCATAAAACAAAGTAAAATCTGAGATTTTAAATTCCCTAGGAATTTGAAACGTTGTGTCTATCCATTCTGGGTATGGCTTTCTATAGATCTGAGGTTGTACCCCCCGAGTTCGAGGTCCACAAACTTCTTGAATGAGACCCATGACTTGGTCTCTTAACACTGGGTTATCTACGAGGAGGTTCTGCCCTTGATTTACTATAGGCTGATCTGGCCCTACCAAATCATCTTCATAGACCGCACTAAAATCCCCTTGGTTTTCCCTGGGGAGCCTCCCATATGGTGGCTGCTGTGTCCTCTCGGGCGCAGTGTGGGCTTGAGTATGCCTAGGATTTTTCTCTCAAGAGGCTGGGAAGGGATTCCTAGCAGTTGGCAACTCCTGACGAGAGTCTTGTGGATTAACCTCCCTTCTCTCTGGTCTATACCCTTGCTCCCACTCTATGTCATCCCCCTATCTCCCCGGAGTAGGTTCGAAGAGAGGGTTGACACTTTGCCTGTTCCCAGCATTTCTTGGGACTCCAATAGTAATGCCATGAGACTGCTTTGGAATCTCCAATGGTTTTGTTGGTTTTGCTGGCTCATACCAAGATTGTGGTACTTCCTCAGGGTACATTTTCTCTTTTCCTAGTCTAGATTTCATCTTACCCTGTCCAATATCCTCTCCAAGCCTTCATTCGAAGGGACTTTGGTGAGTGCTTTAGTTAGCCTGACTATTTAGTCCAATATTTACTGGACTGTTTTTTGCTAACTCTTGATTAGGCAACCTACTTTTATGCTTTTGATCATGGCTCTTTGAGTTTGAGCCATCTCTCTAAAAGCTATCATCATTTCTCTAAACATTTCCTCCTTATCGTGATCTTTACCACTAGCCTGACCCTCTTGGAAATTTGGAGGCACATGATAAGGAGGTGTTTCATAAGAAGGCTCCTCCTCCAGAGGCTCTTCCATTTCTAAAGCCAATGGCTGAAAACCTAGGCTAACAGGTGTACCTGGTTCTGCAGCCTGTTCTGGCACAGCTTGCTCTTCTGGCTTCAAAACACCAATAGGTGTCCCTATTTGTTTCCTAAGCCTTGGCATTTTGACACTTTCGTGTCCCACTGGGCGTGCCAAAAATTGTTTGAGGCTGAATTAGCTCAATCAAATGGCAAATGATTATGTGCGGACATGCCAGAAAAGAACTAACTTCACAAAAGAAATTATTCCTTTCAATTTGATTTGAAACAACTAATTTATATCAGGCAACTGTGTTATCCGTTCAATTATCTCAACTAAGAGGATTTTTCCTTAAAGTGTCAATCAAAACAAAGAATTGACCCTCCTCAAATCAAAAAAGATGATTGAACACAAACGAACCTGAATCTAATCAAAGGTAAGTCTATATACAAACACTCTTGAGATTTTACTAAGACCAACGCAGGAGTATAAACCACACTGAATTTAATCAAAAGGGAGCTTATAAACGATTAAGATGTTTGAACACAAACGAGCTTGAATCTAATCGAAGGCAAATTTGTGCATAAACACTCTTGAGACTTTCTAAGACTAATGCAGGAATATAAGCGCACTGAATTTAATCAAAGAGAGCCTATAAACGATTAATCTTTGGTAAGAAGAAGACTGAAAGAAACAAGAAACTTGAATTTAATCAAAAGCAGTCTTACATGCAAACTAGCCTTCGACTTACAAAGTAAACTAAACTAAGTCCGAAACTATGATAAATCTCTAAGCAATCATATTGAGCATGAGTTGTCAGATGATAAGATTTTTGTCGGGGGGTTCTTTCTTCAACTTCTTCTTCTATTTATAGACGCCGAGCCTGCCTTCGAACTCCACGTTTCCAATTGATTCCCTGCATGCACTCCTAATTGCCTCATAAAACGGGGGATTAATCATCGTCCGATAGTTTTAATGAGCAATCAACGGCTAAACCTAATTACCGTCTTAATTACCCTTAATTGATGCTCAAACGCTGCCGTTTCCCATCAAAACGATACCGTTTAGTGCTAAAATAATATCGCCATTAACCCTATGATCCCCTGTATCTCGGGTCCAAATGGGATATGTTCTGATAGGTCAAAGCACTGTTTGATGCCACGTGTAATTTTCTCATTGGGTAGCGTATTTTAGGACGTAAACACCTGCACAATAGGATTTTCGATTCCGTCCCAAAAGCGGCGATAGAAGAAGTGTATAAAATGAAATTACACCATCCAAAATATAAAATATTCGATACAACACAAATACTTGATGAACCATGTGAAACTATAATAATTTTTGCTCATATAAAGAAAATACATTTAACTTTGAATCTTATTTACTGTAATTTTTCCATGACCATTTTTTCGTGAGATTTTTGGTAATTTTGTTTAAACGGGGGCCAATGTAGTGTTCGTTATAAAGAAAAGGGAAAGGAAAATAATTATAAGGGCAAAATTTAGATAATAAGGAGAAGATTGGAACTATATTTGGAATGTTGGTCAATGTCATATTTTGAACTGCATTTGCTTATAATTAAAGTATAGAAAAATGAGGGGTTTTTTTTTTTATATAAAAAAAAACACGTTAGAAATGCATTGATATAAGAGAATATTACAACCAACCTTGGGTGCAACTAATATTATTTTTCAAAGACATATTACATACCGGGATACAACTAACACATTTAAATCAAATGAAGGAATCAAGTTTAGCATTGATCAGACGGTCAGATGTCCGAGCCGCGCATGGTTCTTGTCGATGTCCAGCTGTCACTATAGTTCCACAATTGACGATACTTCCCACAAAGACCGACTGATGCCAACAAAGTGTTTTTTTTTTTTTTTGCACTGTTGATAGGGAGCACTACATGCATGGTAAAGCCATATGTGACTAGATGGCCGAGAAGCCAACTACAGTGCAGAACCAATAGTGAAAAAGCAGAACCACACCACAATCGTGGTTATTGAAACATAAACTACGAAAGAGCAAATAAACCAACCGCTTGTTCAACCCACACAACCCAAAAAAACAACGTTGTTTCAAGCGATTTATTAAACGACCACCCTTTCATCCCAACCACAAGCCACCATTACCGAATAAAACCCAACTGCCAAACGTTGCGCTGAAATCTTCAACCGCCGAACATCACCAGAAATTGAGTCCACACTACCTTGGAAGCATAAACCAAGGGTATTAACCCGTCAAACAAACCATATGCAGATCATTTTAAACTGTTGAACTCAAACAATCTGCATACCACCCAAAACTGCCAAACATAGAAGACCAAAGATGTTACCTAGAGAACATAAACTTGGTGAATAAATCGCTGGCTGGATTGCGCCCATAATAACAATGGCCGACTCAAAATAGTCATCCAAGAGTCCGTGCATGTGTGTGAAAAGTGTATGTGTGTGTGCGTGATAAAACAACCAAGAGGGGGATGCATAGGGTTGAATCCTGTAATGGACAATTTTTCTTTTGCAAGCAAATTGATTAGCAAAATCAATGGATAATTAATATAATGAAGTACTGAAAATAAATACGAGATGAGACAAAGATTTTTATAGTGCTTCGGGTAATTGCTTAGTCCACTCTTCAGTGATTGTTTCCCCTGAACAATCACCGGTATCCACTATGTTCTCAAAACTTACAATTGGGTTGGATTTCACAAGAGCCAACACCCCTTTACAACAATTCCTCTGGTACAGGCAGACCAGAAACTCAGTGGTACACGCAAACCACAACTCAGGTACCCACAGACCCGATTTCACACTTCCAATTGGTACACGCAGACCAGTTTATAATCTCTCAACACTGGTACACGCAGACTAGTAAGATTACACAAAAAATGATAGACTTAAATCCTAACTGACAACACAATGGATTGGGTTCTCTCGCTCACAAGGTAGGATAAGTGTGGTGACGATCAATCCCTCTAAAGAAGGGTGATTTACAAGTGTAAGCTCACACACAGAGAGTATATAAATTCTACAGTGAAAAAACTCTCTTTGAAGTCCGAAAAAGTAGCTCTACAGTGATAATGGACTTGTATTCTTTTTAATGCTTTCAAAACCCAGAAAGTTTCTTCAGGGGAGAAACTCGTTTTATAGTCAGAGGATGAAACTCCAAAGTTTTCCAATCGCGGCTCCAATGTTCATCTCATTTACTCATGAATCTTCTTTTCGGCTCAACGAGCGACTCATTGAATACTCTGTCTCCTCTTAACATTACAATTTTGTACACAAAAGTCAATATACTAGATATGCCAAATAAATGAGTACACAACATTTATCATATCATATGCAATGTCAAGGAAACAATTAATAGCCCAAGATTCGACAAATAGAAAATATGCACTCTTTAGATTTTATGTTAACTAAAGAAGATAGCATATCCCAATGTTCAACTCCATGAATGCTCTGTCTCCTCTTTCAAAAAAGCCCAGATTTGAAGATGCTCGAAATATAATTTTGAGCACATGGTTGGATTTGTCTCGTCAAGACAATTTTGGAAAGGTATAATAAGCCTCAATCCGACGACAGGTGAAGCACACCTCCCAATCAAAGTTTGTGCAAGAGAAGTCAACACCTGCCCGGTTGACCGCCTAATCATCCACCCGATCATCTGCAACAACTAGACAGATTTTGGCCCAATTTCAAAAGGTCATAACTTCTTCGTCCGATATCAAAAACTTGTAAATTATATATTGATTTCTAGTTCTTGAACTCAGCTTTCTAATGACACCAAAATCACATCACGATTCAAAGCACACAGAAAGTTATGATCAAAAGAGTAAGGGGAAAGTTATGATCAAAAGAGTAAGAGCTGGTAGCTGCCAAAATTAACAGATTTTGGCCCAACTTCAATCAGTCATAACTTATTCGTCCGATATCAATTTTGAGGTCTTGAAGCCAGCTTTCTAATGACACCAAAATCACATCACGATTCAAAGCACACAGAAAGTTATGATAAAAAAGTAAGAAAGTGCCATCGTTGACCTTTTGTACCGATCTTGTAACGACTACTTCACAAGTTAGGTTCGGGGTCTTGAGGGTTACTTCCAAAATCACATCGGGTTCTCGCAATGGAATCCGTGCAACAATGTTCTCACACTCATCCAACCCTATTTTCGATCATTATCTGCCTAGAGAAAGGGAAATTCTATTTTGACAGGTCCTCTATTTACTGAGTAGCCTTATTCGACAGTACATTCTCCTTCATTGTCGAAGTTCGTCTCTTTGTCTTCTTCATACTAGAATCCTTCGTCTCGTTTGATCGGACAACCAATTATAAAAGGAATGATTCCTCTATCACTTTCTTCTGGTCGGAATCAACGTTGATTTCATAGCTCCTCGGAGTCTGAGTTGCGACAGGTAAATAAATATTTATATGATATATTTAGGTAGGATATCTCGTGGTTTAGAGAAGTAACAGATACAGTAAACATTTAGCCATATAGATTTACGCTCTCAGAATGTGGTCTATCCAATCTACCCAAGGTCGAGTGTTGAACCTAGGCTCTGATACCATTTGTAACGCCCCGATTTTTTGGGAGCAATAAATAATTTTTTTAAGAAAATTTGCTAAAAAAATATAATTTTCCAAAATAAAGGTTTAGCTATTACAATCCCTAGATTCACTGATTCAAAATACTCTCACTGTGTTTGGTTGCCCTTTTTAAGAGTTACTCTCAACTTTGGTACAGTTTTCAATAAATCTTTCTCTCTATCTCTCTCCACTCATTACCACTCAACTCTAAAAAATAACTTTCTAAAAGTTCAACCAAACAAAGTGATTAATTTCAGAGCCGACTCTAGACTTGATACGGATCCCAAGCATACTCGATCTCCGTTCTTGATAGTCTTTCCATGTAGAACTGCACCATCATTGAATCCTGCGCCTTCTGGCAAATTGATCGCCGAAGCAATTGATCTACTAGGATATAGACGTATCCGTAAGCGATAAATCACCCAATAGAATAATCCAACCCAACTACCTCTCTTACTTTATAGCTAGCAAGCAAAAAGATAATAATAATGCGAAAAAGTGAAATAGAATTTTTTTTCACATAAGTTGATTTATTACTATCCATTAGCCTAACGTGAAATCTAAGATTTCATCCACGAGATCTTTCCTCCCCAACAGTTTATGCCATGTCCCATGAGATCATTTTCTTTTGCTGTCACAGATTGCACCTAAGTTATGTACCTAGTGTGTATCCTTCTCATTACAACAAAAAGAAAGCTTATCATACCCAAATTATAACTAGGGTTCACCTATCTTATGCACCACTTCACAGTCAACACGATCATCACTGGACTTACTTTGCCAGTCTCAATTCATCACTGGACTCCCGCCAGTTTCAATTCATCACTGGGCTTACTTTGCCAGTTTCAAATCATCACATCCAACTCATCTCATCACAAAATCCCGCCCGCAGGCAATCTAAAAATAAACTTTCCAATTTATCCATTACGTAGCTTCGTTTAGGTGAGTTCTATTCGCATATCACCCCATGTCTCTCCAATCTAGCATTTAAATCAAGTATTGGTGCAATGTACAATAAATCAAATAATAATTAAAACAAATAACAAGCAATGTAATCACACAACTTTTTATGAATGAGTCATTGCCCTTAGTCTTATATGGCCAAATGTCAATAATAAAGTAAGAACTTTTATCAATTAAAAGTTTTAAAAAAATTTCTAGGCTCTCATTAATTATTTCTAAGTAATTAGATTGATTATGAAACTAATTAAATACATTAATTAGGTAAAAATATTAGAATAATTATCGTGACCTTAATAAGAGTCCTAAAGGTTCTATGCAACAAGTTCGAGGGTCAAAAGTTGGGTTCGGAGGGTTGTGGAATTATTTTAAATAAAGAGATTAGCAAAAGTTGTCGAAAGTAAAATAAATGGATAATAAATTATTTAAAAAATAAAATTTGTTGAGGTTAACAAGGTTTCATCGTCGGAATGTAAAAAGTCAAAAAAAAATTACTCGGACATTACTAACATAGCTTATGAAGTCGCAAAAAATTTTCGTTTGCAAAAACTTGAAAGATAACAGATAAATAATTCATAAATAAGTAATTAATAAAAAAATTACGATCTTAACAAGATATGATTTTTGAGGTGTGAGGAGTCTAGGAAAAATAGTTCGGGTGTCAAAAATGATGTTTGCAAGGTCGCACAGTCGATTCAAAGTGTCTTTAAATTAACTGAACGGAGTACACGGTGGGGGTATCCACTGCAAGGTTTGACTTGGTCAACCTTGCGGTAAGGCAGTCTACCGCAGCCTTGGCTCTGGTCTTTACGGCCATAAGGTTGGTTCGAATTTTTGAATTTTTTTTTGTTTCTCCACGGTTTTGATGCATGGGACCTCATGGGGCTATGTGTTAGGCTTAAAAACATTTAAATATGCCTAGAGAAAAGTTGGATAGGATTATAATACCTTGGTTTGATCGAATTGATTCTCAAACCGGAACTTGAATTTTTTGGAAGAAGACTTCAGGTTTGACAATTGGGATTGAATTGAATGATGTTTGGTGATGCTCTAGGTTGTAGAAAGTAATTGGAATGGTTTAATTGGATTTCGGTTGGACGTAGATACAAAACCCACTTTTCTCTCTCTCACTTTCTCTCTCTAAAACTCCATCGCTTGGAGCTTGGTTTTCTTCCATTTTTCTCTCTTATTCGGGCTGGTGAAGTGTGGGGAGTGTCGTGGTGTGCCAGTAGGTCAATGGGGTGAGGTATTTATGGGTGAATTTTGGTGGAGGAGGATAAGATCAAATTTACTGGAGTTGAGTTCATGAAACTCGGAAATGAATGGATTGGGACTATTTTTGGGGTAAAAGAGGTGGCAGAGATTGGATAAGGTTGAATTGAATTCGGATTTTTCCTTAGTGATGAAGGAATTTTTCATTTTGGGTGAGGAGGATGAATTTGGGTTTCTTGAATGGAAAGAAATGGAGAGAGAGTGAACTATGGGAGTTTATGGCCTGCGGGAGAGATAGAGACTATGTAGGAGGGGGAGAGACAGGAGAGTGAGGTACGAGAGGGAGTGAGGGTGGCAGAAGAAAAAAAATAAAAGGGTTCATGCATGCTACATGCATGTATGTGTGTAGGAGGGAAAAAAAATGCATGTATATATTATGTAAAAAAAAATTTAAGACCTAATAATATTAACGTTATTATTTATATACAAAAATTGGGTCGAAAATTCGGGTCGTTACAGGAGAGCTGGGGGGTGTAGACATCCCAATTTGAACACTTCGAATTTCCTTAATTTGTGGCCTGGAGGCTCCCTGATGATGAATTTGGATCGAAACAAGCCTTAGACCGGTCAGGACTTTGCTTCTTGAAGACTTTGAAAGGGAAAATAAAATGTCAAAATCAGTCCCAAGCACTCTGGATCAATCCCAAGCGCTCCAAACCATTTTCAAAACCTGGGGATTTGATAGACTCTCGAGCGCTCGAGAGTAAAGTCCCAAGCGCTCGAGAGTGCTCCCGAGCGCTCGAGAGTGCTCCCGAGCGCTCGAGACTTTTGTACTGGCCAATGAAGGCTAGAGCTTCCCCACTTCCCATGCATGCCATCATTACAGCCGTTCTGGCCGGTTCAAACCTCAGGCAACACTCCACCTCAGTCAGAGGTGAGTCAGGCCTGATGGATTTTCAAAGATTCCATATTATATTTTCTAAAATGAGACTATATGCTATATTGCCTATATAAGGCCTCATCCCAGCTCAAACAAAAGAGGACTCCCTCTCTCTAGAATCCCCTTTGACTGCTCAAAACCAGACCATCCTCTATCTCTTTCAAAAGTTTGATTTTCAAAGGAAAAGCCACCAAAAACTCAAGGCATCAAAGACATGCAAGGAGTCCAGAGTACCCTAAAGCCCTGATCTTCCTGGTCTCTCTTCCTCTTTCATCTCTCAAAGTCTTCTAAGAGGCAAACTCCTCAACCAAAGGTAGAAGCCTTCTACCTTAGTGTCAAAAACCAACAAAAACAGGGCTGTTTCTCCTTTCTGAGGGAGGTCCCTCAGCCCTCTTAGTTTTTAATACTGAACATGGGTTGAGAGTGTAACGCCCCGAATTTTGGGTACGTTAAATAACATTTTATTGAACAACAAAAGAGAGTCTGGCTCTTTATTACATCATAAACTCCCAAAGGGTTCTTATATTACACAAAAGGGATGGATATCTAAGGTTATCTACAGCTCCTTCTCTTCTTCCATCCTAGCAGGTTCCTCAGCTCCAAAGGCCTCCAAGGTATACAGCTCCCCTTGTTCATCTAACAAGTCTGACACATTATACCAGCGTCGCCACCAGTATAATATGTCAGGGTCACATAAAGCAACACCATGAGCTTGAAAGCTCAATAGAATAATCCAAAACCCACTAACCCTTAACTTACAAATAGCAAGTCATGCATATATCATAAAGAGTCATAACAGCACATGTATTAATATAACAATAACAACAACAATGACACATCCGCATTCGCTATCTATCGTTGGTGTCATGTTTCCGTGTGTTTCTCCTACGTGACTCATCGTTTTGTGTCTCATCTATCATTTCCAAAAATCACACGCACACACCAATGAGCTACCAAGTCCGGCTCATTGGCCACAATGGCTACCAAGTCCGGCACATTGTGAACGCACATAACCAATAAGCTACCAAGTCCGGCTTATAGGCCACAATGGCTACCAAGTCCGGCCACGTTATCAAATCTTGCATTGGCTCCTCTCCGCGGATAACCAAGCCCAATCAATCAATGAAGCTACCATGTCCGGCTCCGTTAACAATCTACACAATGGGCTACCAAGTCCGGCACATTATGAATGCACACAATCAATAAGCTACCAAGTCCGGCTTATTGGCCACAATGGCTACCAAGTCCGGCCACGTTATCACATCAACTCTTGCATTGGCTCCTCTCCGCGGATAACCAAGCCCACCTCACCAATGAAGCTACCAAGTCCGGCTCCATTGGCAATGCACACCAACGTAAGGCTACCAAGTCCGGTCATTACGTAGTTTCAAAAATCCTTTTTACCAAGTCCAATTATTTCCTTTATCCACACCCTAGGTGACATGTTTCTATTTTCTCGATTTTTGTGTCTCGTAATCATGCATAGACTCCGCGGCGGGACGAATCACTTTAAAGTAATCTTGGAACCAAACAAGTAAGATCATCCAACTCTATTTAGTCATGCTTGTTCATTCCGCAAGTAAAGCAATCAACATGCCATCAAGCTTATATCCTTTGAAAGGTCAAAATACAAATACTTGGTTTTGAAACAACACTTTATCCTTAAGCGAAAACGTTTAATCCTCTTTTCAAAGCAACATATGTTTATTGACGAGTTCATACAAACACGTAGCAATTAGGCAATCAAACAATCAAGTAGCCACAAAATCAAAGTAAACTACGTACTTTTAGCAAGAAAATTCTACAAGCTAACTAACACGACTTAACTTTATTTTTAACGAAAATAGTTTGAAAAGCTCAACACACATCTTATCTATACTTAGGGGTAGAGAGTAAGGACACTCTACCTTGATCCGAAGCTAGTCGGGGCCGAATAAGCTAGTTGGAAGTGCTACGGGCGTCGAATGCTCACAATCTGGACCAAACTTTGGATGGCAGTAACTCGGTCAATACTTGGCCGAATAGGATCGTTCTTGAGTCTAAAACGAAGATCTCGAAGTTCTCTACGACTTCCGTGAAGGACGTTGTTCCTAGAAATGACTTTTGCCAGGAGAAAAAATGGAGTTTTTCGGAGGACAGTAGGCTGTCCAGAAACTGGTTTCTTAGAGATTTTAGAGAGAAGTGAGAGCTATGCTTGGAGGTGTGAGTTGAATGAAAGTATGGGGTGCTATTTATAGGCAAATGAAGCTCTCTCCCTCATGGCCGAATTCTCTCTCTCTCTCCTGTCTCTCATTTTTTTATTTCAAGCAATCTTGCTTCCTTGTAAGAAACAACCTAGAATCCTAGGGTTGCATGGCTATGGTGTGTACTATGGATTGGATTTTGGAAGATTGGCCAAGGAATTGGATTTGATTCAAGTATTCAATTAGGGTTTGTACAAAGAAGGACTAGATTTGCTTACAAAGGTCATGCTTTCACTTTGAAAGCATATCAAAGAAGGACAAGATGAGCTAAGCTAGGTCAATCAACTTGCACACACATCACACTCTCTCCCTCCCTCTCCATCCGAATCTCTCTCTCTCTCTCTCAATCTCTCTCTCTCGGCCTCTCTCTCCTCTCTCTCTCTCTCCCCCTTGTACTTCTATGGAAGTATATACATATACTAATATATACATATGTACTATGGGTCTTTCAAAATCTTGTATTTAAAACTAAATATAGATTTTCTTAATATAATATTGTAATACACACATGTTATATACAATATTATATATATATACATGTACCACACAATATCTATACTAGATATGACCTAGGACCAATATCTAATATAGTATTCTACTACTTTCAAAGTACAACCATTAAAATACTAACCTAATGTACTAATCCTAGTTTAATCAAATATCACACATGGAAAATCTAGTCTTTTTATATAATAATAAGAGAATCCTATGGGAAATTAAATAATAAACCTTGTACTTTTGGCAAGACTAAGCTATTGTCCATTGGTTAATAAATCTCCTAACATTTGTTATCCAATGGATAAAAGAATTAAAGTACTTTACAAGATTTCCTAAATAAATAATTCAAATGGTCACATGTTCTTTTAATAAAATACTAGATAAGAAGTACTTAGAAAATCTAATATTTTAAGACTAGGTACATGTACAATATATTTTTTAGTCATAAAATCTTTTATGAGTAAATCTAGTACTTTAAAAATAATAAATCTAGTACTTTTGAAAGATTGACCCTATTATCCAATGGTTAATAAAATCCCTAACTTTTATGGACCAAAGGATAATGCAATAAAATAAATATATTCTTTCAAGTAAGATTTTCTTATTAAAATAAGGAAACAAGCACATGGCCCTTTACAATTATTATATACAAGTACACATAATTATATATTCAAGCCAAGTACAACAATATCTAGAGTAGATATGTCACAATCCAATATCTAATTAACTATCCTACTACTTTCAAAGTACTAGGTACTAAATTAATAACCTAATATACATATTATACTTTAATGGATTTAACACACATGGCAAATCTATTATTTTATTCAACCCAATCTTGGTTGGCAAGTAAAGCTATTATCCAATGGATAATAGTTTCCCTAGCGGTTAATAACCAATGGTTAAGGATGGCAAGTACTTTGGTCTATCGTCCAATGGGTAATAAGTCTCCTAACGGTTATTACCCAACGGGTAATACTAGAAAGTGTGATACTTGCACTAATACTATAGTTAAGTACTAAACTAATCTAATCTTGTACTTTGGAGGATTAACTAAGGTTTACCTATTGACCAACGGGTAAAGGAAACCCTAACGCTATTGTCCAATGGATAAATATTACCCTAGCTTTTATCGTCCAATGGATAAAGACAAAAAGGGGTAAAATAGTCCATCTAGGGTTAGGGTAACCTAATTAGATTTGGGATCCAAGTGATTAGGTTAACAGTCTATTAGGAGACTAACGATACTTAATCTAGGCTTTCATTGCTCGAGTGGTATTTTGGTTTTATTTAGTAGGAAATCGCCTAATAACGGAATATTAAAGCCCGACGGTGCCAAACGCCAAGGCAAGGCAAGGCGTGAGCGTGGCCAAGGCAGCCTGGTGGCAAAGTGGTGGCCAAGCGGTGGCCAAAGCAGCCCGGTGGCCAAACAATGGCCAAGGTAGCCCGGTGGCGCTGCTGGCGGTGGCAGCGATGCCAAGATGGCCAACGCGAGCGGCTGCCAGCTGTCGGTACAAAGCGACCCGGTTGGCAGCGGCTGCCAGCAAAGCACGGTGGCAAAACAGGTCAAGGTAGCCTTGGCGGCCGTTAGCGGCGCGCCAAAGCGACCTGGTGGCCAAAGCTAAGGCAGGCGAGCAAAGCAGCCAAAGAACGGCAAGGCAAAAGCAAGGCGTGACTCGATGCCAAGGCAGAACCCGATGGCAGCCAAGGCAGAGCAAGGCAGGCGCGACAGCGAGCCGACGCCAAGGCAAGCGGCAGCGCAATGACCGACGCTTAGGCGAGGCAGGCTTGACAGTGACCCGGCGCTTAGGCGAGGCAGGCCCGACAGCTAGCCGACGCTTAGGCGAGGCAGGCTTGACAGTGACCCGACGGCTAGGCGAGGTAGGCCCGACAGCGACCCGACGCTAAGGCAAGGCAGGCCCGTCAGTGACCCGACGCCAAGATAGCCTAGCTAAGCCAAAGCGAAAGCTGTCAAGTCAACGGTCAAGGCAAAGGCCAAAAATTTTCTGCTAACCACTTTGTCATTGATGCAACGCTCTAGGTTAGGAAAAAGTAACTAAGCCAAACGGTAGTTAGGGTTGCTAACTAATCGGTTGCCATGTAGGATTTCCAATCGAGAAATATAATTCTAGGATTTTACTACAATTACCAAGTAACTATACCAAGGTCTTAATAGGCATACTCGTCTTTAGAAAATGACCTTAATGCCCGGGCGATGAATACCAATCTCCTAAGTCATTAAACCTAATTACGACGGATTATTAATCGCTAAAAGGGATTTATAAAACAAATAAAGAATTTTCAAATATAACAACAAAATTTTTATAAGTCAATAACGACCGATTTTTGGATGTTAAAAATGAAATCCAAGTATTAAAATAAAATTCAAATTTTTAGCGAAATTTTTATTGACCAAAAATTAGGGTCGTTCCAGAGAGACCTTGATATAATAGCAAGAGCAAAGGGGTGCAAATGTGTTTTCTGTGCAAAGTTTACTGGAAACACTCCTGAGCGCTCGAGACTACTCCAGAGCGCTCGAGAGTTGCTCCAGTACTGTTTTCCTTTTCTTAAGCCTTTAAGTGCACATGCAGAGGTAGTAAAACTTATCTTCAAGCATATCAGCTCTTTAGATATATGATGGTACAAAAGGTCTTGATTTTCCAGAAGGAAATGAATAAAATTGTTTTCATTCAAAACCATGCAGAAGGGTTTTACTTAGAACTTGAAAGGGAAAGTTTTCATGCTTCAAAAAAATACAAGACCTGGTGTACCAGCATGATACAACGAAGACGTTGGTTGGTTGAGATCAATTATGGGGTGTGGAATACTCCCGAGCGCTCGAGAATACTTCCAAGCGCTCGAGAGTATTTACATGCAAACTCAATCCACCTCCTTCTGGTTTGACCCCCCTACTGCCCTTGCATGACCATGCATGTGTCCCTTTTTGTCTCTTATAATTGTTAAATCACTTTCCAGAAAAGCAGGGTTGCATGGCTTAGGAGAATGGGGCTCGACCTTAGTCTATTAAGTCATTTGCCAAGCTTATAATGCGTCTAATGTTATTCCAGTTTACATTTTCAGTATTGTACTCTATTGTACTAACAAGCTTGCAGGTCGGACATGTAATACTCCCAAGCGCTCGGGAGTACTTCCGAGCGCTCGAGAGTGGATCAATGACAGGGATTTCCAGCTTCTAGCATTTTTGCATTTCATCACCATTCTTCATTTACCCACTGTACACTTGCACATGCATGCACCTCCTGTACTTGATGTATATCTGTGAATACCTGCTAAGTAACTGAATGAAATAAAATCTTTTGACAAATCCCACAAATGTTTAGTAGAAACCGATTTCAAATCGGGCGAGGGGGGTGCCGTAAAACCCTTCCCCCCTCGTAATGTGGCTTCCGAACCCTTTTCAAATCTCTGGTTTTCAAATTCAAATCGATCATTTTTTTAAATCAAAATGGTTTCTCGGGTGACGAACCACAAATCCGGGTGGCGACTCTTCAAAAATTTTCAAAATCCAAGAAACGTGGCGCCTCTTTTTCGGGCCGCCCGGATTCCACCTGGGGCTGTGGTAGCCCACAGGGGGGATTGGTGGGGGTGGGTGTGGTGGAGAGAAGGCGACAACTTCCTGTAGACACCCCGATCAGAATCTCCCGATCGTTTTACGGTTTCTTGTTTCCCTGATGATAAACCAGATCAAAAAGCAATCTTGAGGTTGGAAATGTTTGAGCTTGGTATGTGCGGAACCCCTTTGAACCCTTTAAACCTTTTAAAAGAAAATAGAAATCAGTATAGCCTTGATCTGGAGTTGACTCTCGCGCGTGGAAGTCATTCCCTCGCGCGATGGTGTGCCTTATCCAGGTGTGGTCAAAGTCAAATGTTTGACTGTTGACCCACGCGCGACAGCTGTTACCCTCGCGCGACTGTCCCACTCCCTCGTGCGATGGTCCACTCCAGTCACTTTCACCTTTTTCAGCCAGTTGGTTGCTTGCCTGGGGGTCTACAGGGCTATTTGAACCCCGTTTTTCTCCACAGGACAGTGGCAGTGCAGGCTTTGGGGCTATACACTCACACAACCCTTCCCATCAACTTTCCACCTTGCTTAGCCACCAAGTTTGGTCCTAAGGGGGTGTTTGCCACCATCTTTGCTCCTCCACTCCTTCTATAAATACCCCCCTTGGTCTTTCATTAAAAAAGGTCACTAAGTCTCTAAGTCATTAATTTTCCAAGTTTGAGAGGTTAAGAACTCTTGCAAGCACACTAAAGCTTTCAACCCTAGTTCTCTTACTCATCCATTCTTCATTCCATTTTCCATCACAAGCTTCACAACCTGGTTCAATCTTCTCCAAAACCTTACAAGCAAAGGTATAAACACATTTACTGCTTACTATTTTGATCGCTGAGGGGGGCTATCAGGGCCAGGATTGGTAATCAATACCAGTTTTTGTCCTAAAGTCAGCAGAGTTACAAGAAGCTATGAAAAGCATACCCTCGCGCGAGTGATTTAGACTCACGCGCGACAGTCCACTGTCTCGCGCGACAGTCCTCGTGGGGTTTGGGGATGCTGGTTTTTCTTGTTTTGTCATGTTATTACTTGTTTTAAAATATGATAAGCTTTTAGATCACTGCTCAGCATGTTAAAACACATAGACTAGCTTTTCTTGCTTATTTACTTTGTTGGAATGCTTCTGGGTTGCATCTGGACCTGTACCAGAGCTCAGAGCATGCAAAGCAATTCCTGTCCAGTTAGGACCCTCGCGCGATGGAGTCACTGTATCGCGCGATGGTCCTCTATTTTCCAGTGACTGCCCTTGCATGAGCAGCTTGGCCTTTGTTTTGGTACCCCCACTGTTTAGGGGTTGTATTTCAATTCATTTGGTTTCAGTTCATATTAATTTGTAATAATTAGTTATTTACAGTACCCTTTAAACTGCTTGGTTTGCCCCCTGGATGTGCACTGGTCCTTCCAGAGCCCAGAAGAGGATTAAATTCAACATGTGGTATGACATGAATCGTCGTGCGAGAGAGTGAGTGTGTCGCGCAATGGTCTGCTTTGCATGCACGTAGATCATGCATGCAAAGGTGGCCATGGTGTATGGCACATTCATTTTATGAGCAGCCTGGTTTATTTTCTCATCAGGGGGTTGGATTTTATCCCATCTTTATTATTCCATCCATCCATGCCATGTTTAGATCATATCTTGCAAATCATGTTAACAGTTTTAATCCCCGATTAACTGTTCCCTTGCCCTAATTGGCTTAAAATTGGTTAAAGAAGAAAACAAATCACAAATATTTTCACAAAATGTCTAAGTAAAGACCGATCTCTAGATTGGGCGAGAGGGGTGCCTTAAAAACCTTCCCCTCGCGTAACCTGGCTCCCGAACCCAGATATGGTTATGACGGACTGGTTCCTTCACTTTTTCAAATCCAAAGGCGCGACAGGTGCTTCGAAATACGGTTCCTTGGGTGTCGGACCTTCAAACTCAGGTGGCGACTCTGTGTTTTGTGAGCGCTTGCTTCTCCGCTCGCGCTCCCTCGATCTATCGGGCCGCTTTGGCGAAAAGAAAAGGGGAACGGAATCCCCTGATTTTTCCAAGGGCATGCTGCCCAGAGTGCGACTCTGCTGGGGATCGAACCAATATTAATTCATACTTAGAGTTTAATACGCTTGCGAACAATTCCTTAAAAGTCTGTCAAAACGGTGAGCTTCACGCTGCCGAAGGTTGGAATGGTGATTTAACAGGACCTCGTGTCCGGCCAATCCGATCTGGGACTTTTTCGATTGTTCACTTGCGTAGTTTCCTCTAAAGATGAACTAAATAAAGTGAGCCGAGCTTGAAAAGCATTTTGTGATTTTGTGATTCTTCTTCTTCTTAATCAATTTCTAGCATCTCATCTGCATCGATGTGGGATAAACCTCGTTGGATCGTTTTGGCAATCCGGCACGGTTTACCGGAGCCCGGGAACCCCGAATGACCAACAACCTTCGACGATGATGGGTCATGCTACCGTTTGACTGTTGCTCAGCGATATCGCGGGCAACGGGAGGTGTATCTGTGGCCCTCGTCCGAGGAACCTGTTACAAGCCAAAACTAGCCTTTGCATATACAAAGCTCTAGCACTTTCCAAACTAAGACAGGTACCTACAGGGTAAGAGTTATTTGCATCTAACCCCCATAAACTGTCTACGTGTTACTGCTTTCCCTATCGCATGCACTGTACATCATACCATCTTGCATAGGAGCATGTTTTAGGGCAGCTTCTAGGTTCTCGTTCTTACGAGTTGTCTTGAGCTGTGTTGGGCATTCTTGTGGCCCAATGAGGAGTCATGTATCCGGATGATGCATGTTTTCAGCTTTTTTAAATCCTTAGAACAGTAGGGACTTTAGGAAATCGAAAGTTTCCTACACCCTTGTCTATATACCTGATTAGGGTTTCAAACAGAAAATTAGGAACAACAAAAAACATGCCATGATGCTTACACCAGTCAGGTAACAAGTGCCTCGCCACTTACACCGCCCGGCTAACGGCGCAGTGCCGCTCATGCCGTTTCTGGTTATAGTATCATGACATGCACACTGAGTTGTTCCAAATTACAAAGTTGAAACCTCAGTCAGCGGAATAGCTGAAGGTTTAAGGTTCTTTCGACATCCTTTAGTCTCATATTGGCTGAAACAAGGATACACCTCTGAAAAGAATTCTGAGGGCTTTGGCAATGCCTGAACAGCTCGAGACAGACTTGTTTTCTAGTCTTAAAGTCTAGGGGCGACACTAACGACGCTGGCTGCATTTCTTTAGTCTTTTATTTAGATTAAAGTTGCTGCAGGATCCCTACTGAGCCTTATGTTTTATTGTCAAGCAAAGTTCTGAGCCATTGCACCGCCAAGGAAAGTATCGAGGCAAATAGCCAAACCCGCTTGGGAACGTCTGCAGCAGAATCCGGGTCAAAGGCTCGTCAGGTTACAATCCCAGTCAGTCACAACGGAAGACTCACCGCTTTCCTCGTTAGTTGCCTTACGAGCAAGCTCCTCACCTATCCTAGAAGAGGTCACTCAGCCAACATCTCCAACTCTTTCTTCAGCATCTGAAACTCCCGACATGGCAGGAAACCCAGAGGCTCGGCCGCTTACTGTGGAACAAATGCTCATGAACCTTCAAACTAGCATCACTGCAATGAAACAGAGAGCTGCCCAAACTGATGCTAACGTCACTCGTTTGAATGAGCTCTTCGACACTCGCCTTCCACCACCTCTTGAAGAGGAAAGCGAGGTCGAAGAAAATCCGCACGTGCAGCGAGTTATGGTTGAAGATCCAAGTAATCCAGGGCGCGTCATTGTTTAGCACAACCCCCGGATTGTTCATGCATCTGCTGGTAACCCTGCGGGCAATGTCCTAGCTGAAAATCCGGACATTACTGCTCTTGTGGCCAAAATGGCCAAACTCGAAGAATCCATTGCCAAAACAGAAAAAGTCAAAGTTGGAGGCATTGACCTGGATCGCCTCTGCCTGTATCCCAATGCCAAGCTTCCTGAGAAGTTTAAAATGCCAAACTTGGCAAAATTCGATAGAAGTGGTGACCCTCGAACCCATCTTTACAGTTACCATGCGGCATTGAAACTGCTTTCAGTTGAGCCTGAGGCCATGTCGCAGCTCTTTCCTCAGACCCTCTCGGGCCCTGCCTTCCAATGGTTTCTGTCACTCGACATCGCCAAGAGGAGGACTTGGGAGGACATTGGGACTGTGTTTATTTCGCAGTACAGTTATAACTCACAATTGAAGATGACCACACGTGAGCTGGAATCCACAAAGATGGAGGCAAAGGAGTCCTTTGCCGACTTTGTCAAAAGATGGAGAGCTAAAGCTGCTCAGATGATTGATCGCCCCAGCGAGAAAGATCAACTCCGCATTATCTCTCGGAATCTCCAGCTAGACTATGCCAAGCATCTGGTCCTCGCTCAAGCGTCTGCAAACTTTGACACATTCTATGACTCCAGTCTGGCTATCGAGGATGCACTCCAAAGCGGAATTCTGACAAAAGGGGAATCTTCTAATCCCCCGAAGGCAAAAGCCCCGTGCTTACTCTGGGAACACCAATGCTCTGTTTGGAACTGGGACTTACTCCAACGCAGCGACCGGCAGTACCAATGCCTCTACTTCCAATGCTACCAACCATATAGCTGACGTCAACCAGGTCCAGTCACCACAGAACAACCGGCCCCACGGTCAGCCCCGCAGCTTCTCTGGAATTGAGGCACCTCTGTCCTCAGTTTTGGAGAAGTTGATGAAATCAGGACATCTCAAGCCCCTGGATCGAACTCCTTTACCCAAGAACCCTCCGCCGAGCTTCAAGGCCAATCTCTACTGTGCCTACCATCAGGGTGCAGGCCATCTTACAGATTCTTGTTTCCGTCTTCGACATGCAATTCAAGATCTTATAGACGAAGGGACTCTTTCAGCACCGCCACCACCATCCCAAAAGCCAAATATTCTTTCCAACTCTTTACCCAACCACAAGGCTGTTCCACACATCAGTCAAATCTCCCTCAACTCCACTCAAATCAACCCTATCTCCACCATATTCAACCCCACCGACCATATAATCCCAGTCAACCAGCCCAAACCCATGGTGCTCATGTCTTCAGAACTTGATGCTGAACTCATGTTTATAGGGCCACCTTATAACCCGCCTCCCCGTTTGTTGCGAGTAGGTTTGGACTTACTCAATAACAACATCAGTGATCTTTACGCCGATGCTATCCCACCTGTCCAGCTTGATCCTGCATCAAACCGTGATCTCCCGATTTTTGTTGTTGCTCCTCCAAGCCTTTCTCAGGATTTCGTGAGCCGTTTCAGAGCTGCAATGCCAGCCTTACCTGAGCCAGAACCAGAACTAGAACTTGATATGCAAGCTGTAGGTTGGGCGATAGCTGATAGTGAGGATCACGATGCTCCTCTTATCCAAGAATGGTTTCAACTCGAGTTGGAAGGGTTCCCTCTGCACCTCGAGCAAGCTCCACCCGTGTAAGGACCCGTAAATTTCAAATTTATTAAAAAGGTTTATTCGATATTATAAATGAGGAAAATATGAAATTTGTTGAGTTTAATTGATTTGGCTAATGTGTTAAGTGTTGCATTTGAGGGGTGAGTGTGTGTTTTGTGCCTTATGTATATGTCAGGTGTGTGTAGGGAATTAAAATTCCCATTTTACTTCTCTCTCTCTCTCTCTCTCGACCTCTCCCTCATCTCTCGGCTCTCAATCTCTCTCACTCACTCTCCCACAAAATAAACCCAAAACCCACAAAACCCAACCTCCAATCCTTCCTCCCTTCACATATTTCGGTTCGTATTCCGTCGATTTGAGCTCTGAGGAGGTGCATTCCGTTTGAATCCGAAGATTGGAGCTAGGGCTTGAAAATCATTTGGTTTTTGATCTTTAATTTTGAGGTAGGTGGTTCTAACTCTCAATATATGTAAATGACTTGTTTCTTGTAGCTTGATTCTTGCCTTTGATCTTGGTTATTGTTGTTGATGTTGTTGTGGCTGAAAAATCCATCTCTGTCTGTCAAAAATCTGCCCGATCCACTTTGTTATCGATAACATCTTTACTGTTATCGATAACATTATATCTCCAAGCCCAGAAAACTGTTAGTTATCGATAACAATTCCTAACGTTATCGATACCCTCGCGTCTGGAATGTCCATAATCCTGAAGTTATCGATACCTCCCTCTTTTGTTATCGATAACACCGTGATTCTTCTGATCCCAATCAAGAGTAATCGATACCTTCCTATCAGTTATCGATAACCTTATGTTTTTAATACTCTCGACCATGAAGTTATCGATAACTTCATTTCTTGTTATCGATAACATACTGTAATAGCACGGTTTGACAATTCTGATCCCTAATCCATGATCATCCAATTACTCCTAGCCCAATGAAATACTATCCTAATGACCCAAGTTTAATCACTTTTACCTTGTGCATCACTTAATAAATCCATGATCTGAATGCTCGGTCATACGTGATTATTTTTTTTGAAAATTTACTTTATGTACATATCAAAATTGTATTTGAAGTAGTATTATTGATTTCGACCGCGAATTATCGATACTTTCTTCCTGTCGTCATCGATAACCATTCATAATTTTGCAGTGTTTATTCATCTTTGATTGTATTCCATTATTTTAGGTTCCGACCGTTCCTAATCCATTCTAATCACCTCCCGAGTAAATCCTTAATTTGATTACTTGCTATTATCAAACCGTTGGACATTTTTACGAGTTTAGGCATGATCTTTTTACAAAGAATGCTTTATGATCTAAATTTGGTTTGAACGGTACGAACTTCACTGTTAAAGGATTTGGAACATTACGAACACAACGAGAACGTATCGTAGAATATTTATGAGTGTCGTAGGTTGTTCGAATATCGTGGTAGGCATATATGGTAGATGGGAGTGGCATAATGACCTTAGGGGTAAGGTAGTAATGTGTATCCTCACAACTCGTCGAACCTCCCGATCGTCCTTGGTACACTTATTTCGGGATTCAAGCATAGGAATTAGTAGGTCGGATATTTTACAAAACCGCTTGTAAGTGGCTTGTTGCGTAGGTGCGGGATATAATTGGAGGTATGGTGAGGATGTGCGTATTAGTCTATGAGCGATGCGGATGATTGTTGGCCTTGTAACGCCATGTGATTGATTGAATGATTCTTGGATTCGATTGAGCGATTTGATGTTCGTGAAGTGGAAGTTAGTTATGAAATGGTGGAGGGTCGGTTAAGCGATGTGCGTTTCCGCTAACTAATGATGATTATTATTATTGAGGGAAAAGACTCGGGGTGACCCTGCGCTCGAGGGAACTAGACCCGAGGTGACCCGAATGATTGTTATTGTTGAGGGAAAAGACTCGGGGTGATCCTACGCTCGAGGAGATAGACCCGAGGTGACCCCAAGCTATTATTATCAAGGGAATAGACTCGGGGTGACCCTGCGCTCGAGGGAATTAGACCCGAGGTGACCCTAGAGTTCATTGAAGGAATATCTGATTAAAAGAAAAGAAAGATTATGTAATGAAGGGATTGAATAATGATGATTGTAGACTCGAGGAAGACTGTAGTACCGTATGGAGGATAATAAAATGATTCGGAATTGGTTTTAGACTAAAATGGATCAACGTAAGCCTATCGATGTATTTAGTCTGAGGAGTGAACGGTTAGTGACTTTTCGGTGAAGCCTAGGATCCTTAATCTAAGAGTATAACTCGGTGACAATCATTCGTATTTTGGGCGTATCCATCCTTTTTCACTCACCCATTCATGGTGCATGACTCATTTCATTTTCATATAGTTTGAGCATAGAACTCTCTACTGGGCACGTGTTTTGCTCAACCCTATCCTTCTTTCAGGTACACCCGAAGATTGTGACATGAAGTGCTTGGCGTGCCTTTGACATCATCCCTTTTGAAAGCTAATATGAGAAATTACTTTGGCGTCATTTTGTAAAATTCTTTGGGAATGTAATATTGACTACTATTATGACTATCTTTTGATCATGGAGGACTGTAAACCCTAAATTTTCTTTTTCTATTATGTAATTTGTATCGTCGAGCTTGATTAGAAAACTTTGATTTTAAGTTGAAATCATGGGAATGAACCTTGATTTTGGGGTATTATCTGTATTATTGCGAGGAATTGTTATTCAGAAACCTTTATACTTTATGTTGAAAATCGAGGGCGTGACAACTTGGTATCAGAGCATAAGTTTAGAACACCTCGAGACCGTGGGGAGACTTTTAGTCTCATGGGTTCAAAAGTCACTGAATCTTTTACAAAACTGCATGTGTGCTTGCATGAATAAGTTAGCACATCGATATAGCATTGCATTTATATATCGGTAGAGTGGCGTTGTGTTGTTTTCCATGCTGGAAAGGTTGTAGACTTGCATCGTATAGCAATATGGTTAATACTGACGACTTTCTTTTTATTCTTTCATAATAAGATGTCTTCGAGGTATGGAGTTAGGTGTGGAGAAACCGGGGATCATGAACACCAGAGCCGTAGTGCATACGAAGAGAATGAAGCGAATCAATGTACTAGGGATGATGCGATGTTTCTTGAGATCGTTGAGTGTGCGAAGGGTGTTGAGATTCCGGAGAGTGCGCCGGTTGGTGTGACTGTAGGGGAGACTAGAAGTCGAGTCGTTAATGCGAGGTCATCCTCAGAGAGTGTTGAGAGTTTAGGAAAGAAGAAACCTAAGATATCAAAGCCAGAGATTCAGAGTCAGCAGGACCTTAAGCCACCTCCTCATTCCAGGACATTGGGATTTCTCCTCAAGCGTCAGATTGTGTGTTATCGATGTCGTCAGTTTGGTCACATCCGTTCTCAATGCCCACGGCGTGGGGGATCATGTTATACGTGCGGTGAACTTGGCCACTTGGCAAGGAATTGTCCTCAGGGATTGGGAGAACATGGTGGGTCGAGCTCAGTGCAGCAGCGTAAACGTACACCGAAATAACAAGACGCAGTTCCGTAGCTAAATCATTTCCTCCTACTCTTTGGCTCTCAGAAATATTAGTTGTTTGAGGTACCTACTCCCCTTTGTCGTTCGATTCGTTTGTTGAAATACTTTTGGTTCGGAAGCATTTCATTCATTAAGAATTTCCTCCTTATTCATGTTTAGAATTGAAAATCAAGAAATCTTAGTCCACGCGAGTTGAGAAATATCGATAGATAACATTTGTCGAGATTAAGGGTTAATTGTTCCATATGGAAGTGTTGTCTTTGACTTCTTTAACTTAAGCACGGCAAGGATAGATGTGATTTGGGAAGAGACTGGTTATATCCACGATAGTAGGTGGAATTCCGAGTGCGATCTTGTAAGCGTTGTTTCTTTAGGTGCCTTTGTTTGTTGACCTAGTTAAGCCTTGTTAGAATTATATCGTAATCTGCTTCCCGTGAGATCTGTTAGAACCGTTGGCCTGTTATAACTCTTGATTATTTTAGTTAACTGTTGCGCAAATCCGTCCCTAGCTTCCCTTGGGAATATTCAAAATCTTATGGCGGAGTATCCTGTGACACCTTGGCTATAGATGTTGACGTATGTTTCTCATATCTCATTCGGAGTCTTATTTTGATATCATCCTGCTTGAAATGAGTTTTCATTCGTCAGTTTAGGTTCCCTTGTTGTGACTATCGTTTTCGTCATTCGCTTGTAACGGGGATTCCATGTGAGTATTCATTTTGCAACTTCAACCTATTAAAACCAACCTGTGGTCGCATACTTCATGATATACAAATTCTTTAGTGTCGTTAAATTTGGATTTGTTGCTATTGTTGCTCGTATCCGCTTTGTATCTATTTGTCTGCCAAAAACCTAATTGTTTTGTTTGAGTTTCCTTACTGCAGCTACTAGTTTATTTGTTAGAACACATGACCATGTCCAAGTTCTCATAACGCAATTGGAGCCAAATCTTGCGATGACATGTTTCTCGATACCCAATCGCTAGTTCTGTTCAATTCAAATTCACTGGTAGCTATCCTCGGTGTCATTCAACTCTGTTGTGATTTCTCGACTTTGGAGGCATGGTTCGTTCTGTAAAGCTCAGTCCTAATTTATTGGAAGTATCGCTCGAATCTGGTATTGGACCAATTTTTGACCTTGTATGAGTTGGATTACTAAGGATATGTCTCATTATTTTGTGTTCATCCTCAGTAAAGTTGTGATCGGTTGTTTAAGATTCCCCGGATTATCGTGAGTTTGTATAATGAGTTTGCTCTCTAACCATTCTAAAGATCTCATGTGTCCTTTAAATTCGGGTACCTTGTTACCGTTCTCATATTCTTGATCAGCTTTGATTTAGTTTTGGAGCTCGCTTGTTTCATTTGAGATATCAAGGAATTGTGTTGCCCGTTGTCGTCACCCATTGTCACCCGAAGAGGGAAGACTCACGTATTCCGTAAAGCACCGTCGCATTGAAGCTTGTCTCGTCTCGGGAAGACTAGGAAGCGTTCACCGCTGGAAAGATAGTTTAAGTTTCAGATGCTATGTGCGTGTTTTGGATACCCATGCGACAACCGATGAAATCCAGTTGGAAGAGGCGCTTGATCACCGCCCATTCTAGATGGAAGTCTCGGGAAGTCAATTGGATTATCGGGTTACGTTTAGAGGCAAGATCTTTGTGTTTGGATAGATAATCGTATGTAGAGACTTCGCGATAAAAGGGAGCTTAGAAATTGCATACCGTTTGGCATAGCTGCCGAGAATTTTTTTTTTTTGGTATTTGTGGTGCGTTAAATGTATATGGATACTGTGGAAGTATGAACCGAATCCAACGTATGTGTTAGTGAGGTCCGAACTTGAGTTAGAAGCCGGCGTACCCTATGATAAGAGAGCGATACGTATCCTAAATTTGCATGACCAAGCTTTAGAAGGGTGATACAATACGGTTGGTACGAGTTTACGTGGAGGAAAAAGGAGGACAAGATTCGAAAGAAATGCCTGCTTTTGTCTCGATTTTATTGATATGGGCTTTGACGTAGATTCTCCTGATTACCGAATTGTTGCCTAACGAATCATGTTATGGCTGAGGGGTATCTGTGTGTTGTGTGTTGGTTAGACTTGGCTTGGCAAATTTCGAGGACGAAATTTCTTTAAGGAGGGAAGGGTGTAAGGACCCGTAAATTTCAAATTTATTAAAAAGGTTTATTCGATATTATAAATGAGGAAAATATGAAATTTGTTGAGTTTAATTGATTTGGCTAATGTGTTAAGTGTTGCATTTGAGGGGTGAGTGTGTGTTTTGTGCCTTATGTATATGTCAGGTGTGTGTAGGGAATTAAAATTCCCATTTTACTTCTCTCTCTCTCTCTCTCTCTCGACCTCTCCCTCATCTCTCGGCTCTCACTCTCTCTCACTCACTCTCCCACAAAATAAACCCAAAACCCACAAAACCCAACCTCCAATCCTTCCTCCCTTCACATATTTCGGTTCGTATTCCGTCGATTTGAGCTCTGAGGAGGTGCATTCCGTTTGAATCCGAAGATTGGAGCTAGGGCTTGAAAATCATTTGGTTTTGATCTTTAATTTTAAGGTAGGGGGTTCTAACTCTCAATATATGTAAATGACTTGTTTCTTGTAGCTTGATTCTTGCCTTTGATCTTGGTTATTGTTGTTGATGTTGTTGTGGCTGAAAAATCCATCTCTGTCTGTCAAAAATCTGCCCGATCCACTTTGTTATCGATAACATCTTTACTGTTATCGATAACATTATATCTCCAAGCCCAGAAAACTGTTAGTTATCGATAACAATTCCTAACGTTATCGATACCCTCGCGTCTGGAATGTCCATAATCCTGAAGTTATCGATACCTCCCTCTTTTGTTATCGATAACACCGTGATTCTTCTGATCCCAATCAAGAGTAATCGATACCTTCCTATCAGTTATCGATAACCTTATGTTTTTAATACTCTCGACCATGAAGTTATCGATAACTTCATTTCTTGTTATCGATAACATACTGTAATAGCACGGTTTGACAATTCTGATCCCTAATCCATGATCATCCAATTACTCCTAGCCCAATGAAATACTATCCTAATGACCCAAGTTTAATCACTTTTACCTTGTGCATCACTTAATAAATCCATGATCTGAATGCTCGGTCATACGTGATTATTTTTTTTGAAAATTTACTTTATGTACATATCAAAATTGTATTTGAAGTAGTATTATTGATTTCGACCGCGAATTATCGATACTTTCTTCCTGTCGTCATCGATAACCATTCATAATTTTGCAGTGTTTATTCATCTTTGATTGTATTCCATTATTTTAGGTTCCGACCGTTCCTAATCCATTCTAATCACCTCCCGAGTAAATCCTTAATTTGATTACTTGCTATTATCAAACCGTTGGACATTTTTACGAGTTTAGGCATGATCTTTTTACAAAGAATGCTTTATGATCTAAATTTGGTTTGAACGGTACGAACTTCACTTTGTTAAAGGATTTGGAACATTACGAACACAACGAGAACGTATCGTAGAATATTTATGAGTGTCGTAGGTTGTTCGAATATCGTGGTAGGCATATATGGTAGATGGGAGTGGCATAATGACCTTAGGGGTAAGGTAGTAATGTGTATCCTCACAACTCGTCGAACCTCCCGATCGTCCTTGGTACACTTATTTCGGGATTCAAGCATAGGAATTAGTAGGTCGGATATTTTACAAAACCGCTTGTAAGTGGCTTGTTGCGTAGGTGCGGGATATAATTGGAGGTATGGTGAGGATGTGCGTATTAGTCTATGAGCGATGCGGATGATTGTTGGCCTTGTAACGCCATGTGATTGATTGAATGATTCTTGGATTCGATTGAGCGATTTGATGTTCGTGAAGTGGAAGTTAGTTATGAAATGGTGGAGGGTCGGTTAAGCGATGTGCGTTTCCGCTAACTAATGATGATTATTATTATTGAGGCAATAGACTCGGGGTGACCCTGCGCTCGAGGGAACTAGACCCGAGGTGACCCGAATGATTGTTACTATTGAGGAAAAAGACTCGAGGTGATCCTACGCTCGAGGAGATAGTCCCGATGTGACCCAAGCTATTATTATCAAGGGAATAGACTCGGGGTGACCCTGCGCTCGAGGGAATTAGACCCGAGGTGACCCTAGAGTTCATTGAAGGAATATCTGATTAAAAGAAAAGAAAGATTATGTAATGAAGGGATTGAATAATGATGATTGTAGACTCGAGGAAGACTGTAGTACCGTATGGAGGATAATAAAATGATTCGGAATTGGTTTTAGACTAAAATGGATCAACGTAAGCCTATCGATGTATTTAGTCTGAGGAGTGAACGGTTAGTGACTTTTCGGTGAAGCCTAGGATCCTTAATCTAAGAGTATAACTCGGTGACAATCATTCGTATTTTGGGCGTATCCATCCTTTTTCACTCACCCATTCATGGTGCATGACTCATTTCATTTTCATATAGTTTGAGCATAGAACTCTCTACTGGGCACGTGTTTTGCTCAACCCTATCCTTCTTTCAGGTACACCCGAAGATTGTGACATGAAGTGCTTGGCGTGCCTTTGACATCATCCCTTTTGAAAGCTAATATGAGAAATTACTTTGGCATCATTTTGTAAAATTCTTTGGGAATGTAATATTGACTACTATTATGACTATCTTTTGATCATGGAGGACTGTAAACCCTAAATTTTCTTTTTCTATTATGTAATTTGTATCGTCGAGCTTGATTAGAAAACTTTGATTTTAAGTTGAAATCATGGGAATGAACCTTGATTTCGGGGTATTATCTGTATTATTGCGAGGAATTGTTATTCAGAAACCTTTATACTTTATGTTGAAAATCGAGGGCGTGACAACCCGATCCGGCATGGGAAGCCGAATGGATTGCTCAACATGAGCAGATGGCAATTAACCCTTTGGATGGCATCTCTTTATACATGCTCTTCCAACAACTTCAGCCTCGGGTTCCCGAAGAAGAGTACTTTTGGGATCCTGAGCCTGTTTGGCAATTTCCAGTCGATTCCTCTGAGCCCTTCCAAGGCTATATCTTGCCTGAGCACATGACACACTTTGCTGAAGATGACTTGGTTCAGGAAGAGACCTGTGGTATCTTCTCCGGAAGACTACAGCGTCATGGTTACGGGCCTTGTTCCACCGGCTGATCTTTCGAATGTGGACGAGATAGTTGATGTCCAGTTGGGGCAGAAGTCTGGGCTGTTAGCCGTTCTGGCCTTGTTCCACCGGCTGATCTTTGGAATGTGGACGAGATAGTTGATGTCCAGGTTGGGGCAGAAGTCTGGGCTGTCAGCCGTTCTTTGGCCGAGGGTGGTCTGTGGGATGTTCCTTTCACTACAGATTCAGAGCCATCGCGTGAAGTTGCTGCAATCCCAGATCTGAACTTCTGGGACTCGTTGCTAATGAAAGATCTGGCTGAGGACTTAGGATTGGATACAGAAGCGCCGATAGCAGCATTGGCCACCGACAAAGGAAAGCGTAAACTAGGGGAAGTTCCGTCTGATCTTTGGGATGTAAACCAAGACCCTCAAGCCGTGCCTTCTTTGGGGAACGTTCTTAACGTTACGAGGAGTGGACGAGTTTTTCAGCCTACTAATCTGCAAGCTGGGACTTCGTCCAACCCTTCTAACCAAAGGAACGAGCCCATTCCTTTCCCAGGGTCTGCACCACTTGAGGTGCCAAGCACGGATCTTATTCAGAAACAGCTCGAGCGAGTTCCTGCTACTATATCCCTTTGAGGTTTAATTTGTTCTTCCCGTGAGCACCGTAAGAAACTGTGCCACACTCTCGCCCGTTTGGAAGTCCAGGCTGATGTCACTCCCGAAGCTATGGTATCTCTCATCCTTCCCGCCACTGCTAAACACACTGTGGTCTTCACCGACAAGGACCTTCCTGTTGAAAGAACTGATCATAACCGCCCTTTGCATATTACAGTCAAGTGTCGAGGACTCTGGGTTCCGACAGTCCTCATTGACAACGGTTCAGCCATCAACGTTTGTCCTATGAGGGTGGCCTATCGTCTGGGACTGGCCAAGAAAGACTTTGCGCCTTCCAACTTGGCTGTCAAAGCGTATGACGGCACCCGTCATATGGTCGAAGGCACTCTGATACTCAAGCTCGATGCTGAGGGCTTTGAGATGGACGTTGAGTTCCATGTAGTCGACATACCAGCTTTAACCTACTACTAGGCAGGCCATGGCTCCATCGTTCAGATATCATGGCTGTGCCATCCACTCTTCACCAGAAAGTCATGCTGGGACTGCCGACTGGTACACTAACTATTTGCGGGGATTCTGGAATCCGCCCGCTCAAAGAAGATGGGACTCCCGTTTTGGGGATCATGCACGGTGAGGAAGACGTTGACCTTGGGGGCTTCTCATTTGATACTTCTAGGTTTGTTTTGGCTATCAACGTGGATGGGGACTTCCTCATCAGCTATGTCGCTATGGACATGATGTTAAGGATGTCCTATTTTCCTGGTCTGGGCTTAGGAATTCACCAACAGGGAGTTCCGGAATTCCCTACCTTTCCTTCTTCTGAGGGCCGTTTCGGTTTGGGGTACACTACCTCTGCCGGAAATGCCAAAAGGAGGAAACATACGGGAAAACCTTGAACTCTCTACGGTGATCCTGACAGCTACTTTGTGTGTGAAGTGGGGAATGCTGCTTACACTGGACAGTCTGAACCCTTCTTCAATCCGAAAACTGGGGAGCTGCTACCCGGTTTTGAGCTCTTCGCCGAAGACACCTGGTTTGAGAGTGATGACGAGCCAGCCAAGCTGGAATTCAAGAGGAAGCTTAATCAACCAAAAGCGAAGACTGACTGGCTAGGGATTTTTGATCAGGGGAGCTTGGAGCTGTTCTTCCAAGAATTCTCTCAAGTGGGTTTGGCCAAGGAAGCTGAAGAAGCCGAGGTGCTCATGCTCGGGCCCGATGCCCTCGAGGACCCCACTGCTCTTATCACCGAGGCCAAGGGTAGCATTAAAAATTGCATTTTCAAACTGCGCCTAACTTGCATTGATGACACTTCTGAGTCTGAGTCTGCGTCTGAGTCAGAGTCAGAGTCAGAGTCAGAGTCAGAGTCCAGTGAGTCGTCTAAATCTAGCTTTGAGTCGGAGTTTATGCCTCTTGGCCCTCCACGTCATAGCTTTTATTTCGAGTTTGACTCTCTTATACTTGGCGACCCGTTGGGGTCTTGTGAAATGAATGAGGCATTTTCTGAGTACTTGCATGATCTTTATATAAACTGTGTCGACCCCGACGATGAAGGGATCGATTTCGATGGGGATATTCCCAAGGAAATCCGTGCCCTCATCGAGAGGGAAGATGAAAGGCCTGCTCAGCCATTAAAAGAGGAAGTAATTTCTATAAACTTGAAAGATGAGAACGATCCCCGAATGGTTCAAGTGGGCTCCACGCTTTCACTAGAGGAGCATCGTGATTTCAATGATCTACTCACCGAGTACAGTGATATCTTTGCATGGTCTCATCAAGACATGCCAGGCATCGACCCCGAGATAGTGGAGCATCAAATCCCTCTGTTGCCGGATGCAAAGCCTGTGAAACAGAAGCTCAAACGGATGAGACCAGATTGGGTTGAGAAGATCAAGGATGAGGTCACAAAGCAGATCGACGCTGGGTTTCTCATGGTCTCTCAGTATCCCACTTGGGTGGCCAACATCGTTCCTGTTCCCAAGAAGAATGGACAGATGCGGGTCTGTGTCGATTTCAGGGACTTGAACAAAGTAAGCCCCAAACATGATTTTCCCTTGCCACACATCGATGTGCTTGTGGATAATACGGCGGGGCATGCCTTGCTCTCGTTCATGGATGGATTTTCAGGCTATAACCAAATTCTTATGGCACCCGAGAACCGTGAGAAGACAACGTTCATCACAGAGTGGGGAACTTACTGCTACCTGGTTATGCCTTTCGGATTGAAGAATGTTGGACTTACCTATCAGCGGGCTGCTCCGACCATTTTGCATGATATGATCCACAAGGAAGTTGAGGTTTATGTCGATGACATGATCGCCAAGTCAAAAACTCGAGAGGGACACATTCCTGTGCTAAGGAAGTTCTTCGAGAGACTCCGTAAGTTTCGTATGCGTCTCAATCCACAGAAATGCACTTTCGGAGTCACAGCTGGCAAAATGCTCGGTTTCATGATCACTTCTCGTGGAATAGAGGTTGACCCGTCGAAAATCAAGGCAGTGCTTGAGATGAAGCCACCAGTGTCTGAAAAGGGAGTGCGGAGCTTTTTGGGAAAGGTTCAGTTCATCAGCAGATTCATTGCTAAGTTGACTTTAACTTGCGAGCCGATGTTTCATCTTCTCAAGAAAGATACCCCGTTTGTGTGGTCAGACAAGTGTCAGACGGCTTTTACTTCCATTCAGAATTATCTTCAGAATCCTCCGGTTTTGATGCCGTTAGTACCTGGGAAACCCTTGATACTTTACTTGTCTGTAAATCCCTCCTCTATAGGATGCTTGCTAGCTCAGGAAGGCGATAAGGGTGTTGAGAAGGCCATTTACTACTTAAGCAAGAAAATGGTTGGTTGCGAAGAATGCTACACTACTCTGGAAAAGACATGTTGGGCTCTTGTTTGGGCTTCCAAGAAATTGAGACACTACATGCTGGCTTACCCAGTGAAATTGATTTCTCGAATGGATCCTCTCAAGTATCTATTTGAGAAGCCAGCACTTACTGGTAAGTTAGCGCGTTGGTTGCTCATGCTAGCTGAATTCGATCTCGAGTACGTCACAAGGAAGTCTGTGAAAGGCCGTGCTGTGGCAGAATTCTTGGTTGATCATCCTATAGACGGTCCGGAAGACTCAGACTTTACGTTTCTAGATGAAGAGGTGCTAACAGTAGTCGACGACGCGTGGACTCTCTACTTTGATGGGGCAGCTAATCAGAAAGGATATGGAATTGGGGTTTTGTTGATAACACCCGATGGTTCTCATATTCAGCTTGCGTTCAAACTCAATTTTGATGTCACGAATAACCAAGCCGAATATGAGGCCTGCATTGTTGGCATGGAGGCGGCTTTAACGCTTGGTGTTGAAAAGCTTGAGGTCATTGGCGATTCCAATCTTGTTGTATCTCAGGCCAACGGGGACTGGAAAGTTCGTGAAGAAAGGTTGAAACCTTACCATCAAGACTTGGAAGATCTTATTCCTCGTTTCAACAAGGTGACTTTCACTCACATCCCCCGTTTGAAAAATCAATTCGCCGATGCCTTGGCAACTTTGGCCTCCATGGTTGAACTTCCGTTGGGTGTCAAGCTTCGTCCTATCCTCATTGAATAGCGAGACTGCCCTGCTTATCAATACATTGGCACCATCGACGATGTCGATGATGGTCTGCCTTGGCACCATGAGATCTAGAATTTTGTAGAGAGGGGTGAATATCCAGCTGAGGCCTCTAAGAAGGATCAGCTTGCACTGCGAAGAATGGCTGCTCATTACATCATCTGTGGAGGGAAGCTTTACAGGAGATCTCATTGTGGGATGCACAAGCTCTGCGTCAACGGTGCTGAAGCCACTACGATAATGGAGGAGATTCATGAGGGAATCTGCGGTCCTCACATGAGCGGTGTCATGCTTGCCAGGAAGATTCTTCGTCAGGGTTACTTCTGGTCTACTATGGAATCACAGTGTGTGGATTATCTCCGTCGCTGTCATAGGTGTCAGATTCACGCCAATCTTATGCATGGTCTTCCCTCAAAGCTATTTGGTATGACCTCGCCTTGGCCTTTCTCTGTCTGGGGCATCAATGTTATCGGCATGATCAGGCCTTCTGCTTCGAATGGTCACCGGTTCATTCTGGTGGCAATGTACTACTTTACCAAGTGGGTTGAAGCTGAGTCCTACAAAACTCTGACTGTAGTTCAGGTTGCTCAGTTCATCAGGAAAAACATCATCTATCGATATGGTGTCCCTCAGGCCTTCGTACCGGATAATGGAGTTCACTTCAAAGGCAGGGTTTTGGAGCTTTTTGATGAGTTCAAAATCCAGATACATCATTCAACGACTTATCGCCCTCAGACAAACGAGGCGGTTAAAGCAACCAACAAAAACATCGAAACAATCATCAAGAAGTCTGCAGAGTCCGCCAGGGACTAGCACGAGCAGTTGCCTCTAGCTTTGTGGGGGTACCGAACATCAATCCGAACATCAACCGGGGCAACACCCTACTCTCTAGTCTATGGGATGGAAACGGTACTCCTTATCGAACTTGAGGTGCCATCTTTGAGGATCATGACAGAATGTGAACTCACGGAATCTGAGTGGCTTAGCGGGAGGTTTGTTGAACTCATGCTCTTTGACGAGAGGAGGCTCCGGGACTTGTATCATGTTCAGGGGTATCAGCGAAGGATTGCTCGGGCGTTCAACAAGAAGGTCAAGTCTACTGATTTGCTTGAAGGTGACAGGGTTACAAAGGAAATCCGTGCTCCCATCTTTGATCTCCGCGGTAAGTTCCGTCCGAAGCGTGCAGGGCCATACATTATCAAAACCATCCTCTTAGGTGGAGCGGCTCAGCTCATTGATCTGGACGGCAACGAGTTTAACACTCTGGTTAACTTGGATCAACTCAAACGTTACTATCCCTGAGAGAGCTCGCTGGGCCGAAAACCACAACGGTGGGCGGTTTCAGGCAAAAATTAGAGCAAGTCTGCTAAACTGAAAACCTGCGAAGGCGGTCTAGGCAAAAATAAATAGGCAAACATCCAAAGCTCGCTAGGCTGAAAACCTGAAAAGGGTAGTCCTAGGCAAAAATTAGAGCGCAAAAGGAGAGATAAACACACGAGTGAACCTTAACCTGAACTACGTTTTGACCTCATTCCTTGAAAAGGGATACGTAGGCAATCTCTCTGTGAGATTCGGTCATAGTCAATTAACTTGATCCATGGTTTTCCATTCCAGTGTATATGCTGACATTCAAGACCGGCTTGGTGTTCAACACTTGGACCAAAAGGGGGAAAGTTTTTGATTTTTCAAATTTATTCCAAACTATTATCTCTATTACACAGCTGAGCAAAGATTTTAAAAACAGTTAAGCATAAAAATAGAATACATGCTAGAGGCCTTCATGGGCTCACAATTTATTCTAGATCATATGGGTTTTGTCAGGAGTCAGTCTACGTTTTGTCTTTCTGCAACTTCATTTCGTAGCCATGTTTTGTAGCGACGTTGCAAGTTAATGCTGAAATCTGGATCTGCTCCTCCAAGTTGCCTCAAGCCCCAGTTGTGTGCGTACCCGATCAAGTTCTGAGCAGTGAATGCAGGAATGTGGAAGGCCTCCACCCTAGCTCGGTGTAACCCCTGGCTCATTCCTAACTGCCGAAGGATACGGCCTGGAATATAGAAAGTGAAATTGGACAGCCAAGCGATCACCATTCTTTCATAACCGACAGAATTTAAGGCCATGTCTGGGATATCTAAAGCTCTGTGCCTCCGGACAATTTCCTGCGGTGACAGGTTGTTCATAAATTCATACCACTCCTCCGTGGACATTTCTGGATATAGCATCCCTCGTTGATGCGTTCTCCCGGGCAGGTGCGGCCAGTTCACCTCCGGAGCTGCAATCAATCCCAGCTTGTCTGATAACCACAGCTGCATGAGTGAATGGACAAGTAAGGAGCTACATAAAACTTGAGTGAAAAAACAAGTCAGAAACTCCATTTTTTTAGCCTTAGCTGAGCGTTGAGGTAAAAGCAGAATGTGGGAAAGATAGAAAAAGGTGAGCTGAGTGAGTTTACCTGCAGTAAGAGTGGACTACCGCCAAATATTTCTGTTTGGCCGGTAGCTGCCAAATCCAAACCCATGAGTGTTTCTGCAAGAACCATTGGTACAATATTCTTTCGAACACCCAACTGGGTGGCAACATGCACTAATGATGGATTGACTCGTCCATCTGGAGGCACCAGCAGATATACAGCTAGCACGCAGATTGTTAAAGCAAAACGTCGCTTGGCCTGCACGGCAGTGTCTGTGAGGTCACCTTCGGGGCCATACCACTCTATCAGGCGCATTATGTTTATCTGCCCTCCACTTAGCAGACCCTTTGCTGCCCCTTTCGAGATTTTCAGCGAGGACTTCAGGAGTTTGGACATGCTTTCTCTGTAGGGAGGTACGATGATCACGCTGGAAGCAAAACCTTGGAGGTATGCCTGGAATTCCTCCACTGTTGGACATAGCTCGTCGTATCCAAATCGGAACACATGGACGTCTGGGTCCTAGAACCGCACTGCAGCCCATAGGATTTCAGGGCGCAATCTTACGCTTCGGAGATAATGAAATGCGGCCAGTCCGTGAGTTCGGAATGATAGCCAATCCCCTGCAACGAATGTTTCAAGCCATGGACCAATTAAGGTGGGGAGATGGTTTGCCATTTGAATGTGGCTTGGAATTTTCTTTTGAAGATGAGTGCCTTGCATAAACAAAGATATGGCATTTTATAGCCAAAAGAATGGCAAGATGTTTCCTCTTTTTCAAAGAAAATATCTAGGGAGGTTGGTATAGGTCTCTTCAAGGGTACACGTAGACTGTCCTAGACCGTTGCTGGACGTCCACATGTGGGGACAAGGCCTGCAAACACTGCAACTTTCTGGAAAAGGTCAAACTTGGCATCTATACTGGACAGAACCATTGCGCGATACATTGGGATAGTCGCGCGAGTGAGTGACTCTCGCGCGAGGAAGCCACTTACTCGCGCGAGGGTTGTTTCTTTGCACGGTTTGAGGAGCAGCCTACTGTCTTTTTGGGGTGTTTACTCATGTTTCATCTCAGACTGTGTAGGTGCAGAAAAACAAAGAGTACCTGGAGCACTGCTATTTCGTAACAGTTCCACGTGATTCTCAGTTGATACCCATATGCCTCCGCCGGAACCCTAATCTGCAAGACAGACAAGGGGTGAGCGCACCTCCGCCTCTCATGGTAAAGGCCCTCCGATGCCTAAGTTAGTATCTCGTCCTGGTCTCAAACCCTAATTATCAGTAGGAAAGTATATAATGCATGCAACGTAATGCGTACCTTTTGCCTCTAGGTTTACTTTATATTTATAGACATACGTTTGCTTGTTCTCCAAGCATCCTTATCGGCCCAGGACTCCTATCCCGTACAGGATACCTGGCCTTCAAGGGACTTTCGGGCCCAATCGACCGAGATCCTCTTTTCGCAAGGATCTTCCCTATTATGGAATTCGTTCCATAATAGGACTGCTCTTAAACTTATCTTTATCCGAATAGGGGGTCTCCTTTTCTGGATCATTCCCACCGTCTTATCACTTAAGACTTAGTCCCCTGTCGATAACCTCATCTGTTCGGTACTTCTCATCAGGAGTCTGGAATTCGTTCCGTAATAGAATTACCCCAGTGCCTATCCTGGCTAGATAACGAACACTCCTCCTCGAATACTGCTTCCGCCTTATCTCTTAAGGCTGTCTGTCTTAAGATGACTCTATCTGTCCGACATGCCTTTTGCCGAACAGACTGCATCATAGCAGCTATTGTTTTACCCAGCCGAACAGCTGATATCTACACTAGGATGTCTCATATCCCTATCCCCGAATAGTCCCTGTTCGGTGCATACTACGGATCACCGTCCTTTATCATTATGGTGCCTTTCATTACTTTTCTCATTGAATAACCTTCACCACGTGTTCGGCTCAAGTTTACGCCTGTTCGGGAATATCACCCTACAATTGCTCCCCAGCTTTGCCCAATGGAACTGCTCGGGCATATGGGTAAAGCTTTTTAAAGAACATACCTTAGGCCGAGCTTAGTGATGTCCCGTGCAGATATAGCATTGATGATCATTTGAAATCTTTTGGCGGTTTACCCATCATATTATCTCGAAATATGGAGTCTACATGGCGTATCCCATACGCCCCTCATTAAACTCGATCTGACGTCCTGACTTACGGCGTCAGATTGCCATTTTTCACAATCCACTTTCCGTTACTTTCTATGTAACAATGTGAGGGGAGACGGTTCGTCTCCGTCTCTTTCCCCTTTATCCCAAAAAGGGATCCTTTCAGAAATCCCAAACTCTCGTCTTTCTCTCTCTAAAAACCAGGCGCCGATCTCTCTCCTAGGACTGCCATCGCTGTCGCCTGCAAAAATCGACTGAACTGCAGAAAAAACTTCACAAAATCTTCGTAAGACTCTCATTCTTATCCCTTTTTTGAGTTTCAATCTGGGGACTCGTCCCTAGAACTCTTCTCATTTGAAGGGTTTTAATCATACCCATTTCTCTTTTTACTGTTCTTCGAGTGCTTTGATGGCGGACAAGGAGGATAGCGGCCCTAAGCCCGGTAAATTTAGGAAACTTTGTGAGACCCCTGCTGCAATGGCAGCCTTCAGGACTCTATACCATGTCCCAGAGACAGTGAGTCTCGAACTCGCCCCTCTAGGCGCAGATAGGAATGCGGCCACATGGGAGAGGACGTGCATTCCCATCGTAGCCATTGTTGAAGGTGGGGTTCGTTTCCCTTTAGACCCACTTCTTCGTCGTGTTCTCAGCTTTTACCGTCTCACTCCCATGCAAGTTTCGACAAACTTTTTTAGGTTAGTAATGGGGGTCGTGGCCCTGAATAGGATTTTAGGAACCCAGCTAGGACTTTGGGATATCCAGTGGTGGTACAGCATCGTGCTGAACCGCGAGTACAATACGTACTATCTCAAAGTACGAAAAACAGAAAAGCGTCTCGTGCTAAACCTGCCAGACTCTGCTCGAGATCATGAAATGGACTTCCTCTACGTTACTGGAGCCTTCGAGCCACTGGGGGAAGATGGCCAAGTGGTGGGCTTCAATTGCCCCCACGCATGGGGCTTCCCACGTATGCTCCTAATCTGCTTCGTGACTTTAACTTTTGCCATTTCATAGCTTTTCCACGTTTTTAATCTGCATTTGCGCTTTCAAATTTGCAGCGGATAACGCAAACAGTCGTCCTAGGCGAGAACCTAGCAATGTCCGGACAGCAGAAATAAACAAGGTTCTCAGATACACAGGCGTGCCAGGAACTATAACTGCCGGTCGGGGTCGAGACGCAAGTGTTTTGCTAGGCTACGATCCTGCCTACAAAGGCTTTATAGACAGACGGCTTGCTAACCCAAGCACCAGTGCAGCATCAACATCAACTGCTCCCCAGCCCAGAAGCACAAGATCTAGTGCTGGTGTGACCATTGCCGGACAGCCAGGAGAAATTCCAATCCCCGAAGGCGTGCCTTTAACACGTGTGGTGAACAGAAGGTCGTCTCAAAGACGGTCTGCTTCACAGAGACAAACAGAACCACTGGTTATCAATCGCGACACCAGTCAGTCCTCTTCGTCTGGATATTCCGCATCTCCTCCATCCTCAGGTACTATGTCTCGTCAACCCCTCAACCTCAGCTCTCTGCTTACTGTTTCTGCACGAGGGCGTGGTGCCACCGGTAGGGTGGCATCGACTGGTACCGCCCCTCCACCACCTCGTCGTACCAGGGGCGGTTCAGGACGATCCTCCTCGTCTCCACGGGAACAAGACAGTTCCATTGAAGCTACTGACGCTCACCGGGACAAACGGTCCAGACTTCAAGATGCTGGGGATTCGGCTCCCCAAGCTGACATACCCTCTTTAGAAATTCCCTCCCAGAACACTCAAGTAACTCCTGAGGCTTGGACCCCTCTTCTCATAAGAGGTGATCGTCCAGTCAATATCGGGGACAGCGCCAGCTCCTCGGAGACTGCGGTAGCCCTCGCACAGGGCTTACTGTTGCCTGTCGATATGCAGAAAGAGTCTTCATCTCCGTCTGATCGGCTGGTGTCCACTGGTCTTGTCAGTGGAATCAAGGTAATCATGGTTCATATATTATAAATCTAAATGTTATTTATTTTTCGGGATGCCAATCCTTTATCCATTTTTTGTTGATGCACCTCAGTTCATCCAAAAGATGGTTGCATTGGGCCAGAAATGCCAGGAGGCAGAGTCAGAACGAACAAGACTCCTGAATGATAACACAAGACTGATACGAATAGTTACAAGGTTGGAGGGTGAGAGGAACAATGCAAAAGCAGATTATAATGATGTCAAAGGCCAGCTGGCAACGGCCGAAGACAGTTTTAAGCAAGCGTTAGCCAAGATTGACAACACCAAGAAGGATGCTTTTGAGGATGGGTACCAGAAGGGGTTCGACGCCGCGACTGCGGATTATGTGCAGTAGATGCCGGCCATCCAGGATCAAATCTGGGGGGCCGGCTGGGAGGCTTGCTTAATCAAAATTGGAGCTGCGGATGACTGCCCTTTATGGGTAGAAAATGATCTACCCAGCCGCCGTGCAGCAGCTGAGCAGGAACAGATGGAGCATTTGGAGGATGACGTTGAGCGTCAAATTGACAACTTTGCTGACACAAATGCAGATACACAAGTGGAGGATCAAGAAGTCCTCGTGGAACAAGCTGCTGAGAGGGCCTTAGATGCAACTGTAAATGTGGAAGAAGATGCTGCTACTACTAAGTTCGGTGCTGGAGCTAACACCGAGGTCGCTGATAATACCCCTCCAGAGATTCAGAATCTTGACTGAATGGTAAGTTCTTTTCTCTTTTCCCAGAGACAATAATACTGCTGGTCCTGCGTGACCATAGTTCTTTGGCCCTGCGTGGCATCAGAACATTTCATTTTTGGATAACACAGGTATTCGGCCCTTCGTGGCACAACACTTTATTTTGGTGGTTATTTCAAGGCCTAATCGTTTTGCTTGGTCCTTCGTGACCAAAGATTATCAATAGTGTTTCGTACCTATTGTCGTATGTTTGTTTATATGCATGTGATCAGATGCATATGTCTGTCTGAATGTTACTTTTATTGTTACTAAGTATCTCGTACTTGGTCTTTCTAAATTTTTCGTATTATGCATAATTTCGTTATGTTTTTACCCTTAGTGTTTCGGACTTGGTAAAATTTGCATTTTCTCGTATGCATACCCAAGTGTTTCGGACTTGGTATTTTGTAAGTTTCACGTACTTGATACGTATATTCTTACGTCTAGTTCAAGTCTTTCATGCTTGAGCATTACTAAGTATCACGTACTTTGCTAAGTATCTCGTACTTTAAATAATTCGTAATTGTCTCGTACTTAAATAAGTTTTCATAAATGCATAATTTTAAGTATTTCGTACTTAAAAGAAAAGTTTGTAAGTGTCTCGTACTTGATAAGTTGATACATTCATTTATACGTATCGAGTTTATTCGTACCCATTGCCCGCTCCCCAATACGAAGAAGGGAATGGTAAGGCCATTATTCGTATTTTATAGATCAAAACAATCCATAAGTAAAACAGAATTTCAAAAATATATTGCAAAAGACGAGATTTTATTTATATTCCTAAAAACTCAAGGGGTCGTTATGCGTACCCCATGAACTAAAAAGAAACACAAGGGAATTTTATTCATAATTCCCACACAATCACATAATCTTATAACAGAATAAAAAGTAAACCGAAGTCTTTCAAACAAAGAACTTCCTCAAGTTGTGGACATTCCAGGGCCGTGGCACTGGGTTCCCGTCCAGGTCTGCCAAACGATAGGCCCCAATGCCCACAATCTCAGTGACTCGATACGGGCCTTCCCAATTGGCCCCTAACTTGCCCTCGTTGGCAACCTTGGTGTTGCCGAGCACCTTGCGGAGCACAAGGTCTCCAACACCAAACTCTCGTGGGTGGACATGCTTGTTATAGTTCTTCATCAACTGTTCCTGATAGGAGGCCAAATGTACCAGGGCTCTTTCTCTCCTTCCTCGGCAAGGTCGAGCTCAATTTTAAGAGCCCTGTCATTTCCTCCACTTTCGACCAACGCAGTCCTATTAGTAGGAAGGCCAACTTCTAATTGAATGACTGCCTCTGTTCCATAAGCCAAAGAATAGGGGGTCTCTCCCGTATACCTCCTAGGCGTTGTTCGGTGTGCCTATAGCACCAATGGCAACTCGTCAGGCCACTTGCCTTTTGCTTTGTCCAATCTCTTCTTGATTCCATCCAGAATGGTTTTATTAGATGCCTCTGCTTGCCCATTACTCTGGGGGTAAGCTGGGGTTGAATACTAATTTCTTATTCCATACTGGGCACAAAAAGCTTTAAACTTCTTCTGGAACTGGGAACCATTATCTGGAATCAATGAGTATGGGACCCCAAAACGAGTAATAATACTCTTCCAGACAAACCTTTCTATCATAGGTTCAGTAATCTTAGCCAAAGGTTCAGCTTCGACCCACTTCGTGAAGTAATCCGTTGCCACCAAAAGGAATTTTCGGTTCCCAGTAGCCTTATAGAGTGGACCCACGATGTCCATCCCCCACTGAGCAAAAGGCCAGGGGCTAGTCAAGGGCATCAGATCTTCGGCCGGTGTCCTGATCATTGGTGAGAACTTTTGACATTTCTCATAGATTTTCACGGAAACCTTTGCAACCTCCTGCATATGCGGCCACCAATACCCTTGAGTAATTGCTCGGTGGGCTATGGACCTACCTCCTCCGTGACTCCCACACGTCCCTTCATGGATCTCATGGAGAAATTTCTGCACCATCTCGGGGTGCACACAGAGCAGGTACGGCCCAGTAAAGGATTTTCTGTATAACTTCCCTTCTGGAGATAGCCAAAACCTTGCTGATTTGGTTTTAATCTTGTGGGCTTCCTTTTTATCAGAAGGAAGAGTTTCATCTCGTAGAAACCCAATGATTGGATCCATCCAACTTGGTCCCTGGTTCACGTCCAGGACCAATTCCACAGTTTTCCCAATACTTGGTTCATCCAGATAATCGACTGCTACTTTCCTTTTTAACTCAGTAGGAACAGCAGCAGCCAACCAAGCTAAAGAATCCGCATGGGCATTCTGTCCCGAGCTTATCTGTTCAATACATACCTTTCCGAAGGTATCAAGCAAATCTTTGGCCGCCTGTACGTAAGCTACCATCTTCTCACTTCGGGCCTCATATTCCCCGGACAGTTGGCATACCACCAACTGGGAGTCGCAATAAACCCTTAACCTTTCCGCCTTTAAGGTTTTTGCACTTTTGAGGCCGATCAGCGGGGCCTCGTACTCTGCCACATTGTTGGACGCACTAAAACCTAGCCGAACAGAGAGCTCGACCATCACCCCATCCAGAGGGAACAGAACGACACCTGCTCCTGAACCAGTATTACAAGCCGAACCGTCAACGAATAACTTCCATTCCAAAGGGTCCTGTTCGGCAATCACCTTTCTTTTCTTTCCTGGTTCCTGAACGGATTGCTCCTTTCTCGTAGGAGGCCCTGGGGCTACCATTGGAGTAAATTCTGCCACAAAATCAGCCAACACCTGGCCTTTTATTGACGTACGCGGCTGGAAGTCTATATCATATTGGCTCAACTCAACAGACCACGTCGAGATCCGTCCTGAAAAGTCTGCCCTTCGTAGCAGTGACCTTAAAGGATATTCAGTATAAACCACAACCTTATGGCTTTGGAAGTAATGAGGCAGCTTCCTCGTTGCTGTCCTTAACGCAAGGACCAATTTTTCAAGGGGCAGATACCTCGTTTCTGCGTCTAACAGTGTCTTACTCACGTAATAAATTGGGATTTGCTCCGATCCCTTACTTCTTAACAAAACAGCACTAACAGCATGCTCAGAAACAGCCAAGTATAAAACCAAACACTCACCTGGTTCTGGAGTTGATAGAAGTGGAGACTTAGCCAGATACTTCTTCAGGTCCTGAAAAGTCTGCTCACACTCTGCTCCCCATTCATATCCTTCTCTTTTCTTTAGAAGCTGAAAGAAGGGCCGGCATTTATCGCTGGACCGGCTGATGAATCTATTGAGGGCGGCAGCCATCCCAGTCAATCTCTGTACTTCTTTCGTCGTTTTGGGACTCCGCAGTCCTTGCAATGCTGATATCTGATCTGGGTTTGCCTCGATCCCCCTTATGGTCACAAGGTGTCCCAAGAACTTCCGTGATCCAACTCCAAATGCACACTTCGAGGCATTGAGTTTTAACTTGTACTGCCTCAAGATATCGAAGGCTTCTTTCAAATCTGCAACATGACACTGCTTGGTCTTGCTTTTCACAACCATATCATCTATGTAAACCTCCATAGTTTTTCCAAGCAGCTTTCTGAACATAATGGTTGCTAACCTCTGATATGTTGCTCCTGCATTCCTTAATCCGAAAGGCATCACGTTGTAACAGTACAATCCTCGTGGTGTAATGAAAGAAGTCTTTTCCTGATCAGGCCCAAACATGGCAATCTGATGATATCCTCGATATGCGTCGAGGAAACTCATCCGCTCATACCCAGCAGTTGCATCAACTAATTGATCAATCCTGGGAAGGGGGAAACTATCCTTTGGGCACGCTTTATTCAAATCTGTGAAATCCACAGAGACACGCCACTTTCCATTCTTCTTTTTCACCACCACAGTGTTGGATAGCCATTCTGGATAGTAAACTTCGCGTATTGCTTTGGCTTCCAACAACCGTTCTACTTCCTCAATAACAGCATCAACATGCTGTACAGCTGCCCTTCTCTTCTTTTGAATCACGGGCTTGTGCTAGGGGTCTACATTTAAATGGTGACAGATCACGTCTGCACCTACACCGGGCATTTCCTCCGGCACCCATGCAAATACATCGACGTATTCTTTTAAGAATCCAACCAGCTCGTTCTCTTCCTCAACTAGCAGTGATTCCCCAATTAGAAAATACCTTTCAGGATCAGTTTCGTTGATCTGTATTTTCTTCAGGCCTTCCACCACTTTCTCTGTTGGATCTCTGCCGACATCCTCGATAGTCGGTTGATCTGATACCTCTACTGCTTGAACCTGGTGGGCCTTTGGAATTTTCTTAACAATAGAAATCAGACACTGCTGTGCCGCCTTTTGATTCCCCCTGATCCTCTCAATACCGTTGGAACCAGGGAACTTCACCATCTGATGACACGTAGAGGAGACCGCCCTCATCTTATGCAACCACGTCCTTCCAATAATCGCGTTATAGGAAGACGGGACATCAACCACTAAAAAGTCCGTTCTTAAAACTACAGAACCAGCACGAACGGGCAATGTTACCTTTCCAAGGGGCCATACTGCTCCTGCTCCAAACCCGACCAGAGGTGTTATTGACTGCTCCAAATCTGACTGAGTTAACCCCAATTTCTTGAATGCATTATAATACATGACTTCTGTACAACTCCCAAAGTCCACCAAGATCCTCTCGATGTCGTATTCCCCTATTCGTAGGGTAATGACCAAAGCGTCGTTATGAGGTACCTGGACATCTCCAAGATCTTCATCTGTGAAGACTATGCTTTCGCTGCTTTCATTGGTTCCTCGTCCCTTCTTATTTCCCAATCTTAGAACATTCTGGTCATGCTTGGTTTTCCTCTGGAGCAGTCTAACTTCATTCCTTGTGTAAGGTGCGGTCAATCCATGTATCATATGGATTATTCCCCTAGGATTCTGTTCGTAATCCATCTCCATGGCTTTCCCTTTTTCTTTGGGGTCCTCCTGAATATACTCCTTCAGGTAGCCTCGAGAGACCAAATCGTCAAGATGCCTCTTGAACATTTCACAATCTTCTGTCATGTGGCCCCAGTCCTTATGATAACTGCAGTGCTGATTCGTAGCACGTTTCGCATCCTTGTCTCCACCTAGACTTGGGGGCCACTTGAAGTAGGGCTGATTTTTTATTTGATAAAGAATCCTATAAATAGGCTCTTTCCAGACTGTTGTTATCGAAAAGAATGACTTGGGGTCCGGTGCTGGTTTTTCTTTGTACGGCTCCTTCTTAGCCTGCCCATACTCCTTCCTTTCCCTGTAAGTCTTAGGCTCTGGTTTGTCCACCTTCTTTGCTGGTATCTTCGGCTGTTCGGCAATCACTTTGCCGTCTTCCCGGAGGATATCATCCTCCATTCTGGCATGCTGCTCGATCCGTTCCATCAAGTGGGCCAGTGTTGCCATAGGGTGCTTATTTAGAGAACGGCGCAGCTCCTCCCGAACAGGCAGACCTGTTTTGAAGGTAGCAATGGCGTATTCTTCACTGCAGCTGTCAATCTCATTAAAAGTCTCCCAGTACCTCTTAGCATAGTCTCTGATTGGCTCATTATCTCCCTGCTTCATCGTGGAGAGATTTTCAAATGTCTTAGGAGCCTTTCTACTCGTTAGGAATCGTGCAGTGAACTCTTCGGCCAACTGCGTCCACCCTCGTATGGATCGTGACTCCAACTTGTGGAACCAAGACAGAGCCACCTTTCCCAAACTTGATGGGAACATCTTGCACATGATAGCATCATCCCCTTCGTGCATAAACATAGCCCACTGGTAATGCTGTATGTGAGCAACAGGATCCGCATTTGTCTCATAAAGTATGAACGCCTCGTGCTTCACTCTGCTCGGCAGTCGTGCTTCTTGTAGCCTTCTGGTAAAGGGGGAAGTTGCTATGTTACTCAGGGCTTTCCTTGCTGCTTCTCATGCAGTCATTGTCCCAGCCTTTTGTTCCTTGTTTCTGTGTGCCCGGACCCTATCCCAATCGGACTCAGGTCTCTCATACCTGTCTTTATGGTGTCTCTGGGTATCTTCTTCAACAGAGGAACTTCGGCTCCTGCTTCTCCTTTTTCGTGGAGAAAGCGCTCGTTCTTTTGGGCTCCTGCTTCTCCTTCTTTGCGAAGAAGGCCTCTTCTTTCTTGGAGAGGGACTCCTACTCCTGTTTCTTCGGTGCGAAGGAGCAGCGTTGTATGTTACCATAGCTCTTTTTCCCCTTCCGAAATCTCCTCGTGACAGTCCAGAATCCTCAGGATGATCTCTGATCTTTTCCATCTCACTGATCTCATATTCTCGTTTCTTGATTAATCGAGCAGCCACCTCGATTTCCTGCCTCTTCCTGTCGAGGATGTCGCTGTGATTATGCACACTTTTCGAATGCGCAACTGACTCTTCTCTACGGTGGGACCTGCTCCTTCTCATGGAGTCCGTAGCAGTCCTACCTTTCTTGTTCTTGGGATCATCTTGGATGGTGAGGGGACGATCTTTGCTCGTCGTCCTCCTACTGTGGCCACCAGCGTGCTTTCTCGGAGCACCTGGAGGGGATTTGTCTCCTTCCCCACCAGCCTCGTTCTTCTCAGTGAGCGGTGTGACTGGATCCACTTCCACCATGGTCGCTTTTCAAATGGAACTCGTTCGTTTCCCACAGACGGCGCCAATTGTAGGTGCAGAAAAACAAAGAGTACCTGTAGCACTGCTATTTCGTAACAGTTCCACGTGATTCTCGGTTGATACCCCTATGCCTCCGCCGGAACCCTAATCTGCAAGACAGACAAGGGGTGAGCGCACCTCTGCCTCTCGTGGCAAAGGCCCTCCGATCCCTAAGTTAGTATCTCGTCCTGGTCTCAAACCCTAATTATCAGTAGGAAAGTATATAATGCATGCAACGTAATGCGTACCTTTTGCCTCTAGGTTTACTTTATATTTATAGACATACGTCTGCTTGTTCTCCAAGCATCCTTATCGCCCCAGGACTCCTATCCCGTACAGGATACCTGGCCTTCAAGGGACTCTCGGGCCCAATCGACCGAGATCCTCTTTTCGCAAGGATCTTCCCTATTATGGAATTCATTCCATAATAGGACTGCTCTTAAACTTATCTTTATCCGAATAGGGGGTCTCCTTTTCTGGATCATTCCCACCGTCTTATCACTTAAGACTTAGTCCCCTGTCGATAACCTCATCTGTTCGGTACTTCTCATCAGGAGTCTGGAATTTGTTCCGTAATAGAATTACCCCAGTGCCTATCCCGGCTAGATAACGGACACTCCTCCTCGAATACTGCTTCCGCCTTATCTCTTAAGGCTGTCTGTCTTAAGATGACTCTATCTGTCCGACATGCCTTTTGCCGAACAGACTGCATCATAGCAGCTATTGTTTTACCCAGCCGAACAGCTGGTATCTACACTAGGATGTCTCATATCCCTATCCCCGAACAGTCCCTGTTCGGTGCATACTACGGATCACCGTCCTTTATCATTATGGTGCCTTTTATTACTTTTCTCATTGCATAACCTTCATCACATGTTCGGCTCATGTTTACGCCTGTTCGGGAATATCAGCCTACAGACTGAATTGTGGATTTTTGTACGTTGCCAGCGGGTCAACACAGGTGTAAACGAATGTATTGAAGATTCCATTTTGTGATTTGGTGATTGCATACGTTTTTCAACCCTGTTGTTTATTTTCGAACAAAGACATCCTTTATTGGATGTGCCCGGCATGAGTACCTTACAACGGATTCGAGGGTCAAACAAAAGCAAAAAAAATTGTTCGATTAGCCTAACAGCTTTTGAACTTGTTCTTATACAGACATGATACTCTCGGACTCAATAGTATCCCCCAGGCCTCGCTTGGATCTCTGCACGAAGCCATGCCACGTAGCGGCTATCCAGCCAATCCACAAAGTCTGGGCTGGGACCCTCAAGTACCCCGTTTTTCCAGTACCTTCGGTAATCGCGCAGCGTCGGTACATTGAAGTCAGGCAATTGGAACTCCTCAATTCTGACCCTATGCAGCCCTTGACTTATGCCTAGCTGGCGTAGTATGCGACCCGGGATGTAAAAGGTAAAACTGGCCAAACCAGCAATTATCACCCTCTCGAAACCTGTGGTATTGACGGCCATCTCCGGCATGTTTAGCCATGGGCATCTCCAGACGAGGTCATCGGACTGCATGTCATGCAGGATTGTATACCATCCCACCATGTCTTGTTCAAGATATAGCAAGGGTCGTTCGAGCAACCGTCTCGGGAAATGTTCCCAACCAGCCTGGGGAGCTTCGAGTAGGCCTACCTTGTCAGAAAGCCATACCTATGAGTGAAAAGACAAGTGAGCAACTAGACAAAGCCTGAGCGAAAAGACAAGTAAGGTTCTGGAGTGATCCTGATCCGAGCGTCGACGTAAAATGAGAAAGTGCGAAAACCGAAAAAAGGTGAGTTGAGTGAGGATTTACTTGGAGCAACCGTGGACTGCCACTGAAGATGTTGCTCTGTTGACTTTTGAACAGATCCAAACCCATCAGCGTTTCAGCTAGGATCATTGGAATGATGTTCTTATGGGCTCCCATTTGTGAAGCCATGCTCACCACACTAGGACTAACCCTTCCGTTAGCAGGAACCAATGCGTAAGCCGCCAGCGCGCAAATCGAGAAGGCAAAGCATTTGTGTGCCTCCTCGACATGATCGGTCAGAATTCCGCCTGGACCATACAATTCGATCAGACGGGGGATGTCCAATTCACCGTCATGGATAATACTGGCCGCTAGTTCTCCGGAAATATTCAGTTTCATCATGAATAAATGGCTCATGTTCTCCTGAATCGGAGGAACGGCAAGGACATTGGAATTTGCAAAGCCGGGCAGGTAGGCTTGGAACTCTTCCACTGTTGGGCACATTTCGTTGTCATAATTACGGAAGACGTGCATGAATCATGGCAGCTTCAAGAAGCTCAGGGCGTGGCCCCACATATCAAAGATCTTTAATTGAGGCCAGCCCTCGAGATCGAGGACCCGCCCAATCAAAGGTTTTGGTTCTCACCAACCAAGGATCGAGTATTGTTGCTAGTGGACTCTCCATTGACTGATAAGCTTTTTTGTGCTTCTCAAAAGGGATAATGTGCTTTACGTCGCTACCAAGGTGTTCCACTTTATAGACATTTGTTTGGAGATGTCGGTCCTCATTTATCGTACCAAAGGAAAAAATGAAAAAGCTTAAATGTCTTACCACTTGGCAAGTGAAGAATGCTCCAATTATGGTTGCATACTGTGTGCAGGTTGTGGGGGGCCCCTTGAAGCCCCTAAAGCTTTTAAAAGGGTGGATTTGGTCAAGCAAAGGCAGCCTGGCAGAGGATGACCCTCGTGCGAGAGTCTCACTCTCTCGCGCAACATACCTCCCTCGCGCGTGCGTCTCTCTCAGTCGCGCGACAAACGTCCCTCGCGCGAGTGTTCCACTTCCTTGCGCGATGGTCCAATCTGCATTTTTGACAGTATGCAGCAGGTGCTGGTTTGGATTGGTCATTTTGGTTCCAAGGGTCTTTTGGCACTTCTTATGGTTCCTACAAGTCATGTTGGGCATATGCGACTATATCCAAGCATCGGTTTCGGAATTTCGCGTTTAACGAGCATTTTGGACCCTCGGTTGCCCGTTTCAAGTCAAAAGCAAGGTTTTGGAAGGTCGAAATCCGTTCTAAAGGCTCTTGCCAGGTTCTTTCATGCTGTACAGGTCCTATGGAGTGCGTGTGACTGTACGGAGGTGTCGGTTTCAGTCCGGGACATAATCGAGTCGTATTTTGCATCCCGTGTCCCTTTTTGTGTCCTTTGGACACTTGTCGGCGTATTTCTTGCCTCAGGACGTTTTTCTTGGTTCCGTCAACTCGTGCAAGTCATGTTATGCGTGCTTGACCTTACGAAAGCGTCGGTTTCCATCAAAGTCAAGTATTTTGAGTTTTGGCCTGTAAATGCCCAAAATTTCATTAAAATTGCTATATCCTCGTATCCTGGCCGTGTCCTGGGGTACGTTTTCCGTTTTCTTTCGAGCTAGACACCCTTATACATACATATGTGTCTGTGGACAGTCTTGGTGTGTTATCAATGCAAGTTTTGGTATTAGTGGTTGGCGTTTAACCTCTTTTATGCATAATAAGAGCGAATAAACCATGAAGATGCAAATTTTATAACTAAACTATGCCGCTATCATACCAAACCAAAGGAAAGTACTGTGTGTATGGCCTACTGGTCAATCAAAAGCTATCAAAAGTCAAAACCAGGGCACACTCGCCCACTATCAATGAGGCACGCAGGCCTCCAAAAGCATGTATCAGAGTATCTAAGGCACGTCGGCCTCTATATCTAGCTACTTGGGCACGCAGGCCCGAAATCAAAAGTAAGTCATGGAAAGTAAAAGGCTCCTCAGTCGTCCTCATCTCGTCCAAGCCAGTCGGTATCTCCGAGGTCCTCCTCGACATCATCCCCGTCGTCCCCACCGTCGTCATCATCATCCCCGTCGTCCCCACCGTCGTCATCATCATCCTCGTCGTCATCAGCTGCAAGCTCTCTCGAATCTTGCAAGTACCTAGGATCATCAACAGTGTCGTCGGAGTCAATTCTGCCCTCCTCGTCTTCTCCTCTTTCCTCTCCTTCCCCTTCCTCAGGAGGCTGGACCAAGACGAGCTGCTTCTTGCGGGCCGGTTCGTCTTGGCCCGACCTGCCTTGCCTCTCTATCCGGTATTGCTCTTCTGCGCGAGCTGCCGCCTTCCTGGCTGCTTCTTTGCTTGCTGCAGCAGGCTGTGAGCTCCTGGTATGTCGAGTAACGGCCGGAGGCGTAGTAGTCTGTGTTCGCGGCGGAGATCGCGCTCTCTTCTTAGAAGCCGCCCATCCCTGTGCCTGCATATTTATATGTTGCATTAGTATATATTTTGCAATATATTTGTCTATCAAATGTTTAAATTGACAGGTACATTCTTTCAATTGGAAGCTATCTATCGGCTGTTTATCGGTATCAAGGGTTTTTAAAGCAGTCATGCATATATTGACAGTAGATATGTAATTGAAAGCAAGAAGGAGTGTATCGTTTGCATACCTGAGTCCTTCAAGGAGCACATGCCTGAGCTGGCTGGGCTGGAGATGCCGGATAGCGTAACTCCAATGGGAAGCCGTAAGCTGCTCTCCTCACCACGTTCTCCAGAGCGAGCATACGGTGAACAACTTCGTTCACCCATTCAACAGGCACCTGTGAATGTTTTACAACAATCAGACAATTCAAATACAATTCAAGAGTATTGAAATTACAAAAATGGAAGTTGGTTTACCTGAACAGTCACTGCCGCGGGCTCTATGCGAGCTGGTACAAGTTGCACCTCAGCCGGATTGCCTGAGAATCCACCACGTCCACCTTCCAAAGCAACTCTGGAGGACCGCCTACTACTGGCCTACTCTCTCTGCATCTCATGCGGCGTTCTCCTCTTCTCTGTACCTCAGCAGCAGCTCTCCTCTCTGCACCAGCCTCACGTGCCTGCTCCTGGACCTCTCTGCGAGCCCTAACGCCAAGCGGCCTCGCCAAGTGATCTCTCTGATAGGCTGCATAGTCCATTGTCGGACGCAAGTGGTGTGTCAACTCAGTGTCTGGCCTCGTAAACCTCTCCAGCTCCGCCAGTGTGTAGTCACTCGTGTGTGAAGCTCGTGGCGGGAGTGGCCCAGGAACCTGGAACTCAAAGTAACCAAGTGACTGTCGTGTCACTCGATCCCCTAAGTACCATTGCCAGCCAAAGGCTGACTCCAAGAGTACTCTGCTGGCTGTGACAGCCCTACTCTGGGCCAAGTACTCTGGCTCTGGTCCGCTTGTCCTCCAGGGATTCCACTCAATCTGCACAAAGTGACAAACAAGCAATGTGTACAATTGATCAGCGACAGCATTAAAGCCATGGAAAGCATGCATGATTATTCATTGGGATTCTAATGTCAGGGTCTGTATGAACTCCCTAAACCCTGCCGCGTCCACCAGCTCCCTCACCCTCGATGGCAACCCTATGTACAGTGCCAGAGAGCTGCACGGCCCACCAAAGCCGCGGATATCCCTCTGCTCTGCCTGTTTCAGACAACAAAGACAAGCAACATGATATAATGTTAGCATACAGAGCTTTCATTTTGAAGTTCTAGGTAATCAATGCAGCAGCTTAACCATGCATGGTAAACGGCAGCAGGATATAATGTTAGCATACAGAGCTTTCATTTTCAAGTTCTAGGTAATCAATGTATCGGTGTGACCGCAGATGGATGGTTCAGGTTATTGATTCAAGCTCTTGTTCAAGTTGTTCAAGTTACAGCATGTAGGGCTACAGTGCTAGAGTTATCTTATTGTAGCTGGGAACTCAGTGCCATTTTCAACAGTTGGTTGGTTCAAGACCTTACGTGCAAGGTGTTCGTTACCAGGGCTATATCGTCGTGTTTTGACATCTACATAGGCTACCATTAGATGGTTGGTCCAAGTTACGTTGTTGACACGGTGTGATCTTGATACGGCTTAACAATGGACTGATGGTGGAAGTTATCGTGTGCATGGCGTGTTTTATGAGCTTTCTCTCGTCCTAGCATATTTTATGTTTGGTCTACGACAGATGGTTGGTTCAAGTTGTTGCATGCATGGCATTCAGAGTACAGATTATATCATTATTGCATGGGTTCAAATTGCGAAGTATTTTGTGATTTTAAAAGCATGCAAACATCAAGTTAAGGTACAAGAGGGGGTTATTCAAGAAGTATACCTCAGCCCAGGTGTTCGCAATGCGTACCTCGGGGTCCCTCAGCACTAGCTCCAGGTCGTAGTCGGCCTGCTGTGGCGGCTTGTATCCCGCAAAGCCTGACGGTACGAACAGGTGTGGCCTCGGAGGCATGTACGTCTCCTCTGAAAACTCAGGGCGCGTCAGGGCACCCGCCTCAGTCACAGCGCTCACCCTCGGTCCCAATGCCTCCTCAGCCTCTCTCTCCTCGGCCTCTACATCAGCCGCCAGTCCCTCTGGCCCGGCTCTCTCCCTCTCAGCCTGCGCCGCGGCCTCGGCTGCCTCAATCTCTCTTGCCCGATCCTCTTTGGCTTTTAGAACATACTCCCCAATGGCGGGGTGATCTTCCAGGAGTTTCGCCAATAGCTCGTCGGGTGCATGCTCGGCGATATCATCGAAAGTGATTGGCGCGTGACGTGACGATGTAGCCGCTGTCGCAGGTGGCCTGAATGCAATATCCTCCCCCCGAATCTCAACGGTGGCAGCCTCTGTGGTCTGTTCTTTCTTCATCCGCTCCTCCTCGACGTGTTCCTCCTCAACAACAACCCCCTTTCCCTTCGCCGAGTCCCTCGGCAGGGTTTGGCTTGGCTCGGTGTTATCTCCAACGGCTCCACTGCCCTCTACACCACCAGAACCCCTATCAACCATGGGTGGGCCCTCGGCCACCATACCCGAGTCCTCTAGCTCACTACTGGACCTCGTAGCCCCAGCTTGGTCTGTCGCGCGAGGCTCTGCCTCTACCGCGTGAGGGTTATCACCACCAGCAGTTTCCTCCTCGCGACTCTGAGCACCATCGCCGCCTCCTCCTACTTCTGCACCCTCAATCCCGATGTGCTCCGCCGCCGTCTGATCTGTTTCCTCGACTGTCATAGAACCACCTCGATCCTCGGGCTGATCAACCACTTCGCCTCCACTTTCATTGCTGCCGTGTTCAGCCATGGATGAAGTTTTGTGCGTGAGTTTGTCAATTTGGAAAGGAAATCTAGGGTTTGGAAGGAGTTTTGAAAGATTTTAAAGACTTGACAGGGGTTTAAAAGTTTTGAAACCGACTGAGAACCGCTTCTAAAACGTCCCACGGATGTTTAAAGGCATGGATTGGCAGTGGGCCGGGTCTGGGCTGGTTCAGAAACCCAGACCCAGAAAACAGACCATCGCGCGAGGGAGTGACTGCCTCGCGCGAGACTCCTTTTGGGCTCCAGGTACATTTCCCCAGCAGGCAGGCTCAACTTGATTATTCTCTATTTTCAATTAAAGGCCAAGGGTTTTTATGGTCCTAAATCATTTTTGGGATCATATTGGAATGATGTTGCAATCCGGAGCACTTTTACATCCTCAACTATGGTCCGCCTACATCAAAATTATCAATCAGCGACGATCTATCCGTCCAACTTCAAATCAGCGACAATCTATCCGTCCAACCGTCAATCAACGACGATCTATCCGTCCAATTTCAAATCAGCGACGATCTATCCGTCCAATTTCAAATCAGCGACGATCTATCCGTCCAACCGTCAATCAACGACGATCTATCCGTCCAATTTCAAATCAGCGACGATCTATCCGTCCAATTTCAAATCAGCGACGATCTATCCGCCCAACTTCAAATCAGCGACGATCTATCCGTCCAACTTCAAATCAGCGACGATCTATCCGTCCAACTTCAAATCAGCGACGATCTATCCGTCCAACTTCAAATCAGCGACGATCTATCCGTCCAATTTCAAATCAGCGACGATCTATCCGTCCAACTTCAAATCAGCGACGATCTATCTGTCCAACTTCAAATCAGCGATGATCTATCCGTCCAATTTCAAATCAACGACGATCTAACTGTCCAATTTCAAATCAGCGACGATCTATCCGTCCAATTTCAAATCAGCGACGATCTATCCGTCCAACCATCAATCAACGACGATCTATCCGTCCAACTTCAAATCAGCGGCGATTTATCCGTCCAATTTTTAATCAGCGACGATCCATCCGTCCAATCATTCTTTGGTGCACGGTATTTTTACATACTTGCGCATTTTTCCATTAAATCGGCTTTTGGGTGGATTTGGTGGGTGTCTAGAAACCTTTGACGTTAACCGTACCAGTCAATGGTGCTCCGTGTGCTGTCAAAGGGGGACTACTGTAGACACCTCGATCTGAATCTCCCGATCGTTTTATGGTTTCTTGTTTCCCCGATGATAAACCAGATCAAAAAGCAGTCTTGAGGTTGGAAAGGTTTGAGCTTGGTATGTGTGGAACCCCTTTGAACCCTTTAAACCTTTTAAAAGAAAATAGAAATCAGTATAGCCTTGTTCTGGAGTTGACTCTCTCGCGTGGAAGTCATTCCCTCGCGCGATGGTGTGCCTTATCCAGGTGTGGTCAAAGTCAAATGTTTGACTGTTGACCCACGTGCGACAGCTGTTACCCTCGCGCGACTGTCCCACTCCCTTGCGCGATGGTCCACTCCAGTCACTTTCACCTTTTTTAGCCAGTTGGTTGCTTGCCTGGGGGTCTACAGGGCTATTTGAACCCCGTTTTTCTCCACAGGACAGTGGCAGTGCAGCCTTTGGGGCTATACACTCACACAACCCTTGCCATCAACTTTCCACCTTGCTTAGCCACCAAGTTTGGTCCTAAGGGGGTGTTTGCCACCATCTTTGCTCCTCCACTCCTTCTATAAATACCCCGTTTGGTCTTTCATTAAAAAAGGTCACTAAGTCTCTAAGTCATTAATTTTCCAAGTTTGAGAGGTTAAGAACTCTTGCAAGCACACTAAAGCTTTCAACCGTAGTTCTCTTGCTCATCCATTCTTCATTCCATTTTCCATCACAAGCTTCACAACCTTGTTCAATCTACTCCAAAACCTTACAAGCAAAGGTATAAACACCTTTACTGCTTATTGTTTTGATCCCTGAGGGGGGCTATCAGGGCCAAGATTGATAATCAATACCAGTTTTTGTCCTAAAGTCAGCAGAGTTACAAGAAGCTATGAAAAGCATACCCTCGCGCGAGTGATTCAGACTCACGCGTGACAGTCCACTGTCTCGCGCGACAATCCTCATGGGGTTTGGGGATGCTGGTTTTTCTTGTTTTGTCATGTTATCACTTGTTTTAAAAAAAATGATAAGCTTATAGCTCACTGTTTTGCATGTTAAAACACATAGACTAGCTTTTTTTGCTTATTTACTTTGTTGGAATGCTTCTGGGTTGCATCTGGGCCTGTACCAGAGCTCAGAGCATGCAAAGCAATTCCTGTCCAGTCAGGACCCTCGCGCGATGGAGTCACTGTATCGCGTGATGGTCCTCTATTTTCCAGTGACTGCCCTTGCATGAGCAGCTTGGCCTTTGGCCTCTGTTTTGGTACCCCTACTATTTAGGGGTTGTATTTCAATTCATTTGGTTTCTGTTCATATTAATTTGTAATAATTAGTTATTTACAGTACCCTTTAAACTGCTTGGTTTGCCCCCTGGGTGTGCACTGGTCCTTCCAGAGCCCAGAAGAGGATTAAATTCAACATGTGGTATGACATGAACCCTCGCGCGAGAGAGTGAGTGTGTCGCACGATGGTCTGCTTTGCATGCACGTAGATCCATGCATGCAAAGGTGGCCATGGTGTATGGCACATTCATTTTATGAGCAGCCTGGTTTATTTTCTCATCAGGGGGTTGGATTTTATCCCATCTTTATTATTCCATCCATCCATGCCATGTTTAGATCATATCTTGCAAATCGTGTTACAGTTTTAATCCCTGATTAACTGTTCCCCTGCCCTAATTGGCTTAAAATTGGTTAAAGAAGAAAACAAATCACAAATATTTTCACAAAATGTCTAAGTAAAGACCGATCTCCGGATTGGGCGAAAGGAGTGTCTTAAAAACCTTCCCCTCTCGTAACCTGGCTCCCGAACCCAGATATGGTTATGACGGACTGGTTCCTTCACTTTTTCAAATCCAACGGCGCGGCAGGTGCTTCGAAATACGATTTCTTGGGTGTTGGACCTTCAAACCCAGGTGGCGACTCTGTGTTTTGTGAGCGCCTACTTCTCCACTCGCGCTCCCTCGATCTATCGAGCCGCTTTGGCGAAAAGAAACGGGGAACGGAATCCCCTAATTTTTCCAAGGGCATGCTGCCCACACTTCCTTTCTACGCTGAGTTTAGAAAGAAAGAAAAGTTATTGTAAGTATGCTTTCACTTTATAAAGTTCATTATTCAACACAACATTCACCTAATTAGATATCTATGAAATATTTTAAACATATTGTACTTTTCAAAATATACAGTGCATCATACTACCTAATGTGTTGTGATTTTCATCAAAATATTCACGACGCGTTAAACAAACTAAGAAATACAACAATGTGAAATAATATACCATTTAAGACCTTAGAGAGAGAAATGAGTGGAGAGAGATAGAGAGAAAAATGATAGTAATGATTGAGAGAAAATTTATTGAGGACCGTGCAGTGTGAGAGAATCCAAAATCCCAAAACGAACAAGCTCATATGTTACGAGAGGTCCTGTAATTTTTTGTAGATTTTTAAAGAGTTATCTTTCGTGATAAGTTTTTGTCTAAAATATACCAGAAAACATATTCAAGGACCCTATTTTTTTTAACAGAATATTTTCATGGAAATTGATTTTGGCGCTCTACTTTTGTACATAGACGCCTCACTTTTAACGTGAAGTTGTAACGACCCGAATTTTTGACCTAATTTTTTTTAATAAGGTTATTAGAATTATTTTCTTAATACAATTTTTTTAAAAGTACAATTATGCATGCAATATATACATGCATGTATTTTATTTTATTTTTTTTCTACACACATGCATGCATGCACACTCCTTCATCTTCCTCACCTCACTCTCCTGCAATATCTCCATCTCTCCCTCCCACAGCTCCATCTCTCTCCTGCAATTACTCCCACCATTTCTTTTTCTCCAAGAAAAACCAAATTCATCCCCCTTTGTCCAAACTGAAAATTTATTGATCACCAAGCTCAATCCAAAATTGTAACGACCCTGATTTTTGGTAAATAAAAAATTTCGTTAAAAATTTAAATTTTATTCTAATTACTTGGATTTCATTAGAAATTTTTTTAACACTAAATAATCCATCATAATTAGATTTGAAACTTATGAAAAATTGAATCTTTTAACCCCGGACAGTCTAGTCATTTTCTAAAGACAAGCATGCTTGTAAAAGTACTTGTGTATTTTTCTAAGTGAGTAAATAATATCCTTAAATTATATTTCTTGGCTAGAAATCCTACTTGGCAAATATAGTTAGCTTCTAACCAACTAGTTGAAGAAATCTAACTACCATCTCACTTAGTTACATACTCCTAACCGTAAATGGACCTTATGAACCTTCCAAACCGTAATGAAACCCTTGGGACCAAAGTAATGATTATTATATTTACTTGACTAGTCACATCAAGACCATACATATCCTTTTTACCTCTTTACCCATTGGATAATAATTACTAGGGAAAATTTTACCCCTTGTGTAATAGAAGTTAGTCTTGCCAAATTCAAGAAATACATATAGATTTGACTAGACTAGTCAAAACTAAATCCCATCCTTTTACTTCAAAAGAAGTAAACTTGGACTTATAGCCCTAAATCTAAATTGACCACCAAAGTACTTTCCTAGATTTTCTAAGTACACATATATGTTATTATATGGGTATATGTGTAGAGACCCGAATAATTTTAATTTCTGAAATATTGATTAAATGCTTAATTGAGAAATTATGAGTTTATTGGTGAATATTTGAATTGAGGACTTTTTAGTAAAACATATTATTTGATTTATGTTGAAAATCCAGGTCGTGACAAATTGGTATCAAAGCGTCTAGGTTTAGAACACCTATAGACCGTGGGGAGACTTTAAGTCTCATGGGTTCAAAATGTCATGTTATTTTCATCACACGTATGTGCTTGTGTGCATTGATATTACTTGGCTTACATGGCATGGCATTTAAATACCGTAGAGTTGTTTTCAACCCGTGTTGGGATAGTTGGAGGTTTTGACCTCATTAAATAATGTTGTGATTGATGAACCTTCTTTTTCTTATAATTGTAGTAAGATGCCTCCGAGGACGCGAGTTAGACGGGGTGGGGTTGGAAACCGGGGTGGCCGAGGTCGTGGTCGTGGCCGTGGGGTACCTCCCGAGGATGAGGTTAGTCAGCATGGGGAGAATCCAGGGGCTAGGGCCGGTCGAGGCGCTGGTGTGCCTCTCAATCAAACCCAATTCGCTAGGTATCTCGTTGCGGCACTCATGGCTGCAAACCTATTGAACCAAGCTCCGAGGGAGAATGCTGTGGATAGGGCTATGATAGCAATGTGGGAGTTTAGCCGTAGGAATCCTCCGATGTTTGATGGAACTAGTAGCGATCCTTTGGTAGCCGACCCGTTGGCTAACCCAAATCCGTAAGCTCTTTAGAGCTCTTAACATCACCGAAGACAATATTAAAGTGGGAATTGTGGCCGTTCAGTTGGTCGGAGAAGCCGGCGAATGGTGGGTGTCGGTCTTAGAATCAAGAAAGGATGCAAGGAGGGCAGCAAGGACCGCGGCTCAAGCAAATGAGCCAAATGTTGAGGACTTGACATGGGCCGAATTCGAGATGCTTTTTGAGGAGCAGTATTTTCCGGAAACGAGTCGTGATCAATTGAGGAATGAGTTTGAGAAGCTAGAGAAAGGGGATATGACTGTTTCGAAGTATGCCGTAAAGTTCCAATCATTGTCTCGTTTTGCGCCGGAGATGGTGTCAACCGAGGAGAGGAAGTTTAGACAATTCGAAAGGGGTTTGAGTGATACCGTGAAAAAGTATGTGATGGCACAACGAAAAGGAAGGTTTTCCGAAGTTGTTGAGTGTGCGAGGAGTATCGAGATACCGAAAGAGGCACCTAAAAATCCTAAGGCTTGGAACCAAGACAACCTGTGGGGGGTATGAGTTCATCGTCGGGAAGTTTCGGTAGTCAAGGGAGAAAGAGACAAAGGGATCAAATGTCGACATCGCATGGTCCGTCGAACTTTAGGCCTCCACCTTCTTCTTCATTTGGGACTCGTGGGGTTTCCAATAGGCCTCCAATGGTATGTCATGAGTGTGGTCAGGCGGGGCACATTCGAGCTCAGTGTCCGCGAATTTTGGGTACGTGTTTTACTTGCGGGAAGTCCGGTCACTTTGCTAGGAATTGTCCGCGTGGGGATGGGACTCGCAGTGAATCGGGGTCAGTGCAGCAGTCGAGGGGTGGACAGAGTTTTGGGCGGCAACCGTTTCGGGGTACTCAGAGGTAGCAGCAGTCTCACTTTCGTCAGACCACTTCGATTCAGGGGTCTCAGGCTGAGAGAGGAGCAAGTTCGTCTATGCCTACCCAGGGTTCCGGTCATCGGGGTGGACATGTCCAGAGTCAGACTACTCAGGGGAGAGCGTTTGCTATCACTTCAGTCCTTCCACCTCCTGTTACTTCTCAGGCCCCGGAGACTTCGGTTGTGAGGGGTACATTTCTTTTGTTTAACTCCTTCGCTAGAGTATTATTCGATTCTGGAGCTTCTCATTCATTTATTGCTGCATCATTTGCTTGTGCTTTGGAATTGGAAATCGAGAGTATCAGTCCTCCATTGTTTGTTGACACACCTATAGGAGGTAGATCGCCGTTAGACCGTATTTGTCGAGATTGTGAGCTCACTATACGGGACCGTCATTTTACCTTTGACTTTATCGTGCTGAATATGTCTGGATTCGACCTAATTTTGGGAATGGATTGGTTGTCTACGTTTCGTGCCACCATAGATTGCTTCAAGCGTCGAGTCCGTATTTGTCCGCCCGGGGGTTCTTGTTTTGAGTTTTTCGGGGAGCGTCGGGAACCGATCGAACCGTATCTGTGTGAGCCTCGGGAACGTGAATCGGTGTATGCCCTGTTAACAAGTTTGACCTTAGATGAGGACGTATCTGTGCGTGGGGAGTTACCTCTTGTCGTCTGTGACTTTCCGGATGTGTTTCCGATGGAGTTACCTAGGTTACCTCCAGAGAGAGAGATTGAATTCACTATCGATTTACTTCCTGGTACTGCTCCTATCTCCATACCTCCTTACCGATTTGCGCCCGCCGAGTTGAGAGAATTGAAGATTCAGTTGCAAGAATTGGAGAGTTTAGGGTTTATTCGCCCAAGTACTTCACCATGGGGAGCACCGGCCTTGTTCGCTCAAAAGAAAGATGGATCACTTCGCCTTTGTATCGATTATCGTAAGTTAAACCGTTTCACGATTAAGAATAAGTACCCAATGCCTAGAATCGACGACTTGTTTGACCAACTTCGAGGCGCCACATGTTTCTCTAAGATTGATTTGAGGTCCGGTTACCACCAGTTGAGGGTTCGGAGGGAAGACATTCCTAAGACCGCATTTCGTACCCGTTATGGCCATTACGAGTTCGTTGTTATCCCCTTTGGTTTGACGAATGCACCGGCAACTTTCATGGACTTGATGAACCGTATCTTTCGTGGCTGTCTCGATCGTTTCGTAGTTGTCTTCGTGGACGATATCCTTATTTACTCACCTTCGGAGGAGGAACATCAATCTCACCTTTCCATTGTTCTTGAACTTTTGAGAGAACACCGTTTGTATGCCAAGCTTAGTAAATGCGAGTTTTGGTTATCCGAAGTCAAGTTTTTGGGTCACGTTGTATCAGGAGATGGGGTGTCCGTTGATCCGGGGAAGGTAGAGTCCGTGATGAATTGGCAACGACCGAAAAATGTATTTGAGATTCGTAGTTTCTTGGGCTTGGTCGGGTATTATCGCCGTTTCGTACTTAATTTCTCTCGCCTAGCGACTCCATTGACCAAATTAACCCGCAAAGGAACTCGTTTCATTTGGAATGACGCGTGTGAGATGGCCTTTCAAGAGTTGAAGAAGAGATTGACTACCGCGCCGGTTTTGGTTGTACCCGAACGGGGAGTTGGTTATTCTGTATATTGTGACGCTTCGAAAGAGAGGTTGGGGTGCGTGTTGATGCAATTGGGACGTGTTGTACCGTATGGATCGCGGCAATTAAAGACTCATGAGCGAAACTACCCTACCCATGACTTAGAACTTGCAGCCGTCGTGTTTGCTTTGAAGAGTTGGCATCACTATCTCTACGGTGAGAAGTTTGAAGTCTTTTCCGATCACAAGAGTCTAAAATACTTATTCTCTCAAAAGGAGCTCAATTTACGACAACGTCGATGGATGGAACACTTAGAGGACTACGACTTCGAGTTGCAATACCATCCGGGTAAGGCGAATGTGGTAGCGGACGCATTGAGTAGGAAATCGACACAACTTGCGAATTTGGCTATCCATGAGTGGAAAGCGATGAATGACTTAGGTTCGTATGCATTGCATTTTGAAGAAGTACGGGATGGAGTCACCTTGTGTAACTTGACCGTTCAATCGACTTTATCGACCCGAGTCGTTGAGGCCCAACAACATGATGAGGAAGCGGGAGAGTTTCGTGCCAAGTTCCTAAGTGGGAATGCTCGAGAGGGGTGGATGATTTACGCCGATCAAGGTTTACGATACCATGGAAAGTTGTTCGTACCCATTTCGTGTCGGGAGGAAATTTTGAGAGAATTTCATCGCTCACCGTTAGCCGTACATCCGGGAGGAACGAAAATGTACCACGACTTGCGTAGACAGTTTTGGTGGCCAGGAATGAAGAGAGATGTCGTTATCTTCGTGTCCAAATGTCTTACGTGCCAACAAGTCAAAGCCGAGCATCAACGACCCGCGGGGGAGTTGCAACCGTTACCAATGGCCGAATGGAAGTGGGAGAATGTGACCATGGATTTTGTTACCAGTTTGCCGAGATCACCGAGGGGACACGATGCCATATGGGTGATAGTTGATCGATTGACCAAGTCCGCACATTTCTTACCGATTCAAGTTACGGATTCGATTGATACGCTTAGTCGATTGTACATTCGTGAGATTACCGTCTTCATGGAACCCCCGTCTCTATTGTATCGGATCGAGATCCAAGGTTTACCGTGCGTTTTTGGCAGAGTCGGCAGGCCGCTCTTGGCACAAATCTCTTGTTTAGCACCGCATATCATCCTCAAACGGATGGGCAATCCGAGAGAACGATCCGAATTTTAGAAGATATGCTTTGGGCTTACGTTATGGACTTTCGGGGTAGTTGGGAGGATCATTTGCCGTTAGTCGAATTCGCGTACAATAATAGTGTGGGCTCCCGCGCCCGAAGAAGCGCTTGCGCTCGAAGAGTCGCCACCCGGGTTTTTTGAGATGGGTCACCCGAGAAACCGAGAGTTTGATTTGAAAAAGAAAGGCTTTTGGTCTAGCGAAAACGTTGAGATGATGGGTTCGGGAGCCACATTACGAATGAGGAAGGTTTTTCTTTAAAAAGCACCCCATTCGCCCGGTAAGACCGGTCTCTACTTGATGTTTTCAAAAGGGGGGGAATCTTCAATATTATTTGGAATATCAAACTCTTTAATAAAGCACGTAACGGGGAAGGGACATGGGAAATATATCACATTGACGTGCATGTGGTGCTATCTGTACAGTCGTGATAAAATGATATGAGTAAATAACATTCAACAGACTGTTTGGACCTCAGAATACCGCTCACGGCACCCTGAGATGCCGCGCGAGGCATCTCAACATGCCGTGCGTGGCACCTGCTCTGCTGTCAGACTGTTGCAGTCTTTCAAAACATCATTTAGCTCACTGGTTTCTCCGTAGATCTTTTGAAAACTCATGAGTAGCCTCACGGCGGTCAGATCATCCCAAGAACGTCATTATCCTTCTCAAAACATAGTTTTAAAGTAGCTTTCAACGTTTTTGATCATTTGGGATGATCTTGAAAAGATTTTAAAAGAGCCGGAACATGGCTTGTAGATATGGTCTTATTTTAAGAGTTACAGAAATAGGAAGCGGAAAAAACAGTAACCACAAATGAGGAAAACTTAGATCCAGGCAGCCTGTTGACAATAGCATTAGTGTGTACTATGCCGTCTTGGCGAGGGTCGAGGATGTCGCGCGTCGGCGACAGACCGCGCGGTTTCTCAACCTCAACACAGTGTCTGTTTGGTTTTCTGAAAAATGGTTTTTGGTTAGGATCTAACCAAAAGGGGGTTAGACCTACTGACAGAAAGGTCCCCTCAGGACCAGAACGGAGTCTAGTCCGAGGAAACTCGTTTATACCTTTGATTTCGAGCTTGATCAAGGACCTTTGAGGCGAGGGTGTAGATGGGTCGTCACGGGTGTTGATGGAAGAGGTCAAATGAGACAAAAGGAGTATGGGTGTGAGGGAAGGTTAGGTGCTTTGGGTGATGGGGCTTTGAAGTGAATGAAAGATCAACTTCAATGATGAGGGGGGAGTGGATGAGAGCACTTAAAGAAGGCCTTTTGGGAATGACATTCTTTAAGGCTTGGAAATGGAAATGGAAACAAGAAAGTGGGTGTAAAAACTTAGAGAGAGAAAGTAGAGTGAGAAAGCCAAGATGAAGGCAAGAGAGTGACTCAAAAGAAAGGCCAAGAGGGACCCTTTTCCCTTGAGTGGAGGGGTTAATTTATAGGCAAAGGGACAAGGATTTTGAATTCAACTGGTGGAGGTATTTTAGGCGGGCGGAAGTGCATTTCAGTTGAGCAGTCATCGGTATGGCTCAATGGCGTGGCGGCGACTCTACGAGCCGGTCGACCTTTTGCTCAAGGTGCGTGCGGTGAAGGTTTGCTGCGCACGGCTACCCTTGAATTTCAGGGTGCCGTGCGCTCCAATCCAGCCTCGCACGGTTCCTTTTCCTTCGGTCCAGGGCTCTTTTGGGCCTTTGTTGGGCTTTTATCTGGGCTTTTTAGGTTTTTGGTTCTCTTTGGGATTAGGGAGATCCTTTTTCAAGCTCACGAAGGTATCGTTTCCTTTATTTCATCATCGGGGTGGACAAAGGCTTTCCGAGGTCCGAATTTGGGTGTCTACAGTAGTCCCTCTTTAACGTAACTCGGATACCATTGGTTGGTACGAGTGACGCTTAAAGAATAGGCATCCCAATCCGTTGCTCTAGCACCTTTGAACAGAGACAAAACGAAAAATGCAAGTAAATAACGATGGTGGTCGCGCTCGGGGAGTTGCCTACGTACCCCATTGTAGGGATCAGACCAGCGTAGTTCAATCGGGACAATGCAATGCGAGAGAACAAGTCCCGGAGGACAAACTCATGCAAAAGCGTGCTTGCGGTGCCGTGTATCATGCAGAGTATTGAAAAACCTGAGACAGGCCCTCGGGAGGCGAAAATTGAGATGAGCCTTCGGGGGGCAGAAATCGAGGCGAAAAGAGACGTTAGGCCCTTTGGGCCGTGGCTCGGGAGACAAAGAGACGTTAGGCCCTTTGGGCCGTGGCTCGGGAGACGAAGAGGCGTTAGGCCCGTTGGGCCGTGGCTCGGGAGACGAAGAGGCGTTAGGCCCGTTGGGCCGTGGCTCGGGAGACGAAGAGCCGTTGGGCCCGTTGGGCCGTTGCTCGGGAGATGAAGAGGCGTCAGGAGCCCTCGGGGGGGCGGAAATTGAATTTTGAATTTTTGAGACGAGCCCTCGGAAGGCGAAAGTTGAATTTTGAAACGAGCCCTCGGAAGGCGAAAATTGAATTTTGAGACGAGCCCTCGGAGGGCGAAAATTGAATTTTGAGACGAGCCCTCAGAAGGCGAAAATTGAATTTTGAGACGAGCCCTCGGAAGGCGAAAATTGAATTTTGAGACGAGCCCTCGGAGGGCGAAAATTGAATTTTGAATTTTTGAGACGAGCCCTCGGAAGGCGAAAATTGAATCTTGAATTTTTGATCTGCTGGGGAAAATATGTCGATTCCGCGAACCAGTCACGATGAGTCCCGGAGGACAGATACCGAGAAAAAGGCGAATTCAGCAAATCTCCAAGGGATCAAATAGTGTTGTGACCAATGCACGACATTCTAAGGGATCTTTTCTTGCAAAACGGCTGAGAATTGAGTTTCCAAGAGGATTTAGGTGGCTGATTGGATCAACTTCCGAGAAATGGCATTAAACCACTTGGAGCCAGGGTGCCGTGCGGGCAAGATTAGAGGCGCGCGGCACCTCGTCCTTCTAAACACCCTTTCGATTTCCGAGAACAGTTGAAAGCTTTGAGGGTGCCCATTAATGCAAGCGTGCCCTTTCGTCAGCTGGGATGTCTTTATATGTGTGTGTGGGGGGGGGGTGCCACAATTCATGTACCACAATCAAAATCCCAAGAGTCTCTCTACTTTCTTCGCATCTTTCTAAAAAAAACAGGTTGTTCTCGAGGTTTACGGATGGCAAACAGCGACTTAGCGGCCCGGGTCGAATCTCTAGAGACCGAGATGGCTTTCTACCGTCGGGAGATTGAATCGCTCAACCGGCAAATCGAGAGGATCATTGGGACGATTCGCACTCTCCGCCGCGCGGTGTCGAATTTGCAGGACTTCGCATTCGATCAGATGGACGACAAGGACAACCCCGACTCTGTCCTTGGTCGTGAGTCAAGTGAGACGGCAGAAGACTCCAAGGGTAATCCGAAAGGGTCGGATGACCGCTCTGACGGGGCGAGCGACTGAAGCATGGGGTCGGAGGAGAGAAGGAGAAGAGGAAGGAAGAAGAGGGCAGTAGGCCCTGTGGTCGTTTTTGTTGTTTTTGTCCTTTTTCTTTCCCTTTTTTTTTTTGAAATGTAATGACAAAATCCCCGTGGTTACCCCGGGTGTTTATTCAATGAAAAGCCCCTTCTTTTTCTTCTTCTATTTTCCTGCGTTCAAACTTCTTATCTCGTACGAATTTGAACGAATCTGCCACAAACTGTCTTCAGAAAATGGAACAGTCAAAATAACTCACCGTGCCATGCGCAGAAGATTTAGAGACGCACGGTAATGTAGACTGAAGGCACTTGTATGTTCATCCAGGGTGCCGTACGATGCGTCCAGGGTGCCGTGCGGCCAGGCTAGCTTCGAACCCGGTCCAAAGGTGGTTTCCGAGTGAACCGGTTCGGGGGATATATATATATATATACGGGGTGTACATAGTACACCCCATATGTTCGAATTTCCCTCTCTCTCTCTCTCTCTCTCGATCACTCTCTCTTTCTCGATCATCTCTCTCTCTTGCTGCTCCCTCTGTCTCGATCATCTCTCTCTCTCTCTCTCTCTCGCTGCTCCCTCTCTCTCTCTGGACTGCTCTCTCTTTCTCTCTTATACACTGCAATCATGGAGCCAAGTGATATTCCTGGTGACGATACATCACTCCGGGCTGGGGCTACACCGTCTCCTGCTCTTCCGGAGGGTGGCACGACAGTTGGGGCTGAGCAAGAGGCCTCTGGGCAGCCGGCATTGGTCGGGGAGACCGCGGCCATGGCTGCCACGGTGGTCGGCAGTGGCGGTGGCGACGGTGGCAGTGTAGTGGTGGCCGGATATGGTCAGGAGGTGGAGACTCCGGGTGCAGTGGAGTCGAGGAGCGACATTGGGGTTTCGGGCCGGTCGGAGACGGCGGCCAGCATGGAGGAGAGGACCACGGAGGGTCACGGTGGTGGTGGTTTAGACCGGGTGGTAGAGGAGACGGAGGCTTCTCCTGTGAGAGAGCCTCGGACTGACTTGGGGAAGGCCCCCATCGTTGAGGACGAGCCGGTGGTGGAGGACACGCCGCCCTTGTTTGTGGGCAGTGGCGTAGGTGCAGGGTCGTCACGCCCCGTAGGCATGGGCGACTACCTAGCGACGGCGTCCATGGAGGACGTATTGGAGCTAGTGCGGGGGTATCCCGGGTTGGGGGACGCTTTACTTGCGGCCCGTGAGGCGGATCTTCAGGCCGGGCTTGGGACTGGGGGTGTTGGAGAGCCAGAGGCCGAGGAGAGGCGAGCCGAGGAGGCCGGAGGGGTGGTGGCTCCTCGCGTCACTGTGGCGGCTGAGGCGACACTGGCGTTGCAGGGGCGAGGGCCCTATGACGAGGCGGCCTATGTGCCCTTTCAGCACGTTGTGGTGCCTTCACTTTTCGACCCTTACACTCCGAGGAGGCCGACTTACGACAAGGCTCTGGTCCTGAGGGACCCTCAGCGGCACCTTTCTTTGCGCCGAGACGAGGTATACTTTAAATTTCTGTATTTCAAATTCCAATGCATCGTATTTCCATTTTATTGCATCTAAGTACACCACTGTATTGTATGCCATGCCTGTTTACTGAATATTGCTGGTTTGTTGTAACAGGCGATCTCGCTCTCGTGCTACGGAGGTTCGGCGGCTGTGCCGACGTTTTGGGAGAGGCTGCCTGAGGCTTCGCGGGAGATAGTGAGGCAGGCGGGCTTTGGGGAGTTTGTAGGGGTGCTGGCGAGGGGCGTGTGCAACGACCGCCCGGTGGTGAGGGCTCTGGCTGAGAGGTGGTGGGATACGACGAACACCCTCCACTTCTCTTTTGGTGAGCTGACCGTGACGCCGTTGGACTTCGCGGCGATCACTGGTCTCAGGGTCGGAGGTGACCCTATTCCCTTTGACGCTGCCACAGGGAGGCAGGCGGCGTTCCAGCGAGCGATGCTGGGACACGAGCTGAGGGCGGAGGGGGATGACGCGAAGTACGCCCAGCTCTTGAGGTTTTGGACGGAGAGGCTCCCTGCCCAGGGTGGTGGAGGAGGAGCAGATGGCGAGGTGCTTCCTGTTGTACTTACTCGGTGCGTCTCTGTTTCCCAACAGGCGCAACCGGGTACACCTTTCGCTTCTCCCGGCTCTGAGGGACGTCGGGGAGATCGCCCGCTTCGACTGGGGAGGTGCAGCACTGGGGACGTGCTACGCTTTCATGGGCTCTTTGTCTCGCAGAGCAGGAGTGAGCCTCGGAGGCTACTGGAGGGTCTGGGTGGTGTATTTCGTTTCCTTTCTTATGAACAGTTAGCTTTTCCATTTGTATCTATTCAATTTATATCTTGTGCTAACTTTCCATGTCTTGAATTGCAGCTTTGGACGTACGAGGTGATAGGGATGTACCCTCCTGATACCACGTGTCCTGACGACACGATACTTCCTCGAGCCCTACGCTGGTCGACAGAGTATAAGGGCGTGGAGAGGGGAAGAGGTAAGCTGGATGCCTTCCGCCTGTACTTGGACGAGCTGCGACCTGATCAGGTATCAAAGCACTTTCATTTCTATTTCCTGCTCATCTTTATATAAACAGTACTTTGACATTGCTTATCCTTAATGACAGGTCCACTGGCGGGTGTGGGACCGCTTCGAGATCCCCTACATTGCACAGAGTAGGGTGGTTGCCAGGGGGAGAGTGCTTCTCGAGTCCCCTTACGGCTCGCAGTGGTACTTGGGTGACCGAGTGTCATGCCAGTCGTTGAGGCTGGATGCTTTTCGAGTCCCTGGGCTACTTCCAGCCCTAGTACAGAGGACGGACCAGTACACCCGGAGGGAGGTCGAGCAGTTTACGCGGCCAGACCTCGAGTTAGAGCCGTTCTTCGAGGCAGGTGCTGGCCTTGCGGCGGACTACGCAGAGTATCGCTTCTCGCACTGATGGCGTGTCCGGGATACGTCTCGCTGGGAGGCAGCGGCAGATCGGCGGCACGAGAGGTGCCTGGAGGAGGAAGGGGAAAGAAGAGGATAGGCGGCGAGTCGCTGAGGAGACGGAGGCCGCAGTGATGGAGGTCGCGGCGAGGGCGCAAGCCCGAGCGGTGCTAGCCTCCCTGTCCTTTCTTGGACGTGGACGTGGCGACCCCTCAGGGAGTCCCTGGTGTGGTCACGGTGCCACGTCCCCGTTGAGGCTCCGGGGTTCCTTGCTTAGGTATAACATGTTTTCAATCTTATGTACATTTGCTCTGCTTGCATATTCTTGATCAATTTCCTTCATTGTAGGCTCCTCCAGGGGTACGTGAAGGAGATGGCGGAGGCCATGATGGGCCTGGAACAGTTGGTGAGGCAATACGCCATGGGCCACCCTCCAGAGGTGTTGCCTCGCGTTGGCGGAGCGATGGTATTCTGGAACTTCAATCATTTGCTTTACTTCTACCGCTTATATTATGATTATGATGCAAATGTCATATGAATGCTTATACCATTGCAGGCCAGAGGAGGGGCTACACGAGGGTTGCGGCGGAAGTCCGTCCGCCCGATAGTACGACAGGTCTCCTCTGCCGGCTCACGGGAGGAGCCATCGTCGAAGAGGACACGACGCTCTGTAGGGACCGAGGACGAGCCTATCGACGCTTCTGAGGACGATACACCCGAGCCTACAGACGTTGACCTGGAGGTCACCTCAGGAGACATTGTGCCTAGGGCGACCGGCACTCAGGCGGCGAGCAGCTCTCCTGCGGACGAGGAGATTTTCGTAGAGGACGAGGAGGAGAGCGAGGGCGAGGACGAGGATGAGAGTTGAGCTCCTCTTTTGTTTTGTGTTTTTGACAGAGCCTGCGTGCTTCTTTTGTAGGGCGCCTGTTTGCCCCTGGTAGATAGGACTTCGATCATTGGGTCATTGTGCCCCTTTTTGTACTTCGACTCATGGATGCCTTTGGATTTATACAGAGATTTCGTTCTTTTATTGTTTATGCCATTCAATCTCCTTTTGTTCATATGAAGAAAATTGAATAACTAAAAACATTAACTGGGGTGTGCAACCAACCACTGAACCGAATGTGAGGTTCGTGATGAGGGATGTATTAACGATTGAAGCATATTGACAGTGAAATAGAAATCAAAGAAAGCAACTAGGTAAACCTTGGTAAAATCGACTCTATATACAAGACTTTATCTTTGCAACTGACTCCAGACATGAGCATAAGGCAATAACGACCTTTTGATCTCGCTATGAGGCTCGGAAACTTGACTTTGCCGTTGGAATATACTCGAAAAAGTAGGAAAATGTTGATTTCGACATGTGACATTCTCGAGTTTTGACTTTGGACACGAACCGAAGCTTGGACTAAGTCACTTTAGACCGTTATGACCTGTAGGACTTGAAAGAACGGCTTAGAATGACCTAAAACGGATTTTGACTCCTTGACATGGCTTAGGAAACGGATTTCATCGAGTTTTCGTGCCGCGACGGCGAATCCCAGGAGTTATCTTGAAACGAAACATCCATGAAGTCCCAAATACCCGTTAGAGTGTGTTTAGGTCCTCTGGTTGGTGCTTTGCGGGGCCTCGATTCCACCTTGATGTGTTGATGTCAAAAACTGCAGAAACAGACTCGACCTGCCGTGCGGATAGACCAAGGTGCCGCGCGGATGAAGATCTGCCCCACGGTACCTCAATCACTCTGCCGTGGAATTTCTCTGGTTTCAACATGCCGTGCGACCCATCAAGGTGCCGCGAGAGACAATTTTCCTGACAGATTGCTGCTTTCCAAGGCAGATTGCTCGGGGGTTGAGGTTTGACCCATGCAATGGCATTTCTGAACCAATGCATGTCTGCTTTGAACCTTTTATGACTTGACCAAGCTTTTCCCTATGTTGGACTCATGGAAAACTTGCGCTTTTGAAACCCGAGGCTCTTTGAAAGTTGAAGTTGTCCTTCTACCTCTTCTATAAATTCAGGCTCTCTCATTCTATATTCTCCACACCTCATCCAAGTCTTGTCTTCTTTCTTTGTTCCTTGAAATGGCTCTTTCTCTCACTGGTTTGCTTCGTCCATGGTTGGCTTCTATGGAAGGTGTCGATTGGCTCAACTTTCGAGCTCACGGTTTTTACTCCATGAGGTACCTTCGCAACATTCGCCTTCGTCCCGAGCTTTTGAGGGCAGCCGTGAGTTTCTGGGATCCGGAGGTTCACGTGTTCCGATTTGGCGATCAGGAGCTCTGTCCCACTGTCGAGGAGTTCCGTGCATACCTTGGGGGTTTTGGCTCGGGGGAGGTCATCATTCCCCCTGTACGCGAGAGTGCTTATAGAGTCTTGGTCGCGGCCCTTGGACTGAGCGATAATGCCGCTCGCTACTTGGTCAGGAATGGCCACCTTAATGCCATGCGCCTTATCGAGCTATTCTCTCCTCCTGGCGATCTTAGAGACATGACTTATCAGACTCGACGCATGATCGCTCTCTGCATGTGCTTGCTCGCAGCCTATCTCTTGGTCCCTTCTGCCGGTCATGCTAGCTCGGCATTAGCCAGTGTCGTTGTTCAGGTCGAGGCTCGAAAGGACGTGATTCCGATGGTTCTGGCCGAGACATTGATTGGTTTGGACAAGTTTTGTTCTGGAGAGACTGAGACTTTCGGGGGCAGTCCACTTCTCCTACAGGTTGGCTTCTCACTCAGCTCTCCTTTTTCGGGTTTCTCCCACGTTCTCATTTTACCTCAACGCTCGGCTTTGTTATCTAAGGCTTCTCACTTGTTTTCTCTCTTTCCACAGATTTGGCTTTGCGATAAGGTGAACGTACTGACCATTCCTCCTAGCAACTGGGCATACGAGGCGAGATTACTCTCTCAGCGATGCTTTGAGTTTGAGGATAGGAGCAGGGCCGAGTGGGTCGATTTTCTCAGGCGCCGGCGAGCGGAGACCATTGCTTGGAGGTGTCGATGGCTGGATCTTCCTCCCATGACAGTGCACTACATGGGCCCTCAGTGGGTCGTCCTTGCTGGTTTGGGAGCTTTTACTTTCTACATCCCCTACCGCATTCAGCGTCAGCTCGGTTTGAGGCAGGAGGGCCCTGCGGAGGTTCTTGTGGATGTGGTTTTGCCCTTCTTTGGACATTCAGTTCTTTGCCATTACCAGCGTTTCTGGAGGACTCGAGAGATGACCGACGCACATCCCTACCCTTCTGTGGCGATGCGCGGGAGCTATCGGAAATGGCTTAGGATGGACATTGCTGCAAGAGCCGGAGTTCAAGGAAACTGACTCAATCCTACCACCCTGACCGTTGAATAAATTGTGGACCCCTTTTTATTACGTCGTACTTCTTTTGTTATGAAAACTTTGCTCAACCTTATGTAGTAGAAGTAATCGTGTTAATAAAAACGAGTCTTGGAGGGTTTCCCCCTTTTCGACTTTTGTTCTTCAAGTCTTCTCAACCTGGATTTTTATTTTGATGGATCGTGACCGGGCCTCAGTGTGAGACTGCCTACGTATCCTTCTGGCGAAGGAATCAGGTCATGACGTAGTTCAGGGTAGGGTTCGCTCTGGTTTTAACACTCTCCTTTTGCGCTCTAACTTTTGCCTAGAACCGCCCTTTCGGGTTTTCGGTCTAGCGAGCTCATTTATTGTATGCCTTAACTTTTGCCTAGGATGCCCTGACGGGTTTTCATCCTAGCAGGCTTTGCTCTAATTTTTGCCTAGGACTGCCCGCCCTTGCGGTTTTCAGCCTAGCGAGCTTCTCTCAGGGGTAATAGCGCTTGAGTTGATCCAAGTTGACCAAGGTTGAGAATTCGTTTCCGTCCAAGTCGATGAGTTGCGTAGCTCCTCCGGAAAGGATGGTCTTGATAATGTACGGCCCGGACCACTTTGGTCGAAACTTTCCTCGTGGGTCGTAAACCGGAGCCCGAATTTCCTTCAAAACCATGTCACCTTCTACCAAGTTCCTGGGTTTCACTTTCTTGTTGAATGCCCGTGCAATCCTTCGTTGGTACCCTTGGATGTGGTAAAGAGCCCTTAATCGGCGTTCATCAAATAGCATAAGCTCTTCAAATCGGTTACTCAACCACTCTGCCTCTTGGACTTCACATTCAATCATGGTCCAAAGAGATGGGACTTCCAACTCGATGGGAAGCACTGCTTCCATCCCGTAAACCAGGGAGTAAGGAGTTGCTCCTGTTGGTGTCCGCACCGATGTGCGATACCCCCATAAAGCCAGGGGTAGTTGTTCATGCCAGTCCCTTGCTGATTGAATAGTTTTCTCCAGAATGGCCTTGATCGTCTTGTTTGCCGCTTCCACAGCGTCATTGGTCTGCGGCCGATAAATCGTCGATTTGTGCACCTGAATTTGAAATTCATCCAAAACTTCCCGGGCCCGTCCTTTGAAATGAACCCCATTATCAGATACGAAAGCCTGGGGGACCCCATACCGGTAAATGACGTTTTGCTTGATGAAATGTGCAACTTGAACCGCAGTCAAAGTGGTGTAGGAAGCAGCTTCTACCCATTTCGTGAAATAATCGACGGCTACCAAAATGAACTTGTGACCATTGGATGCTGCCGGCACTATCCTCCCGATGACATCAATTCCCCACGTCGAGAAGGGCCATGGCGAGGTCATTTGTTGCAGCTCGTGCGGCGGGACATGCGTGAGATTGGCGTGAATTTGGCACTTTTTACACCTTCGCACGTACTCTACACATTCTGTTTCCATGGTGGACCAGAAGTATCCCTGCCTGAGAATCTTCTTTGCAAGCATTATGCCGCTCATGTGAGGACCGCATACACCCTCGTGAACTTCTTCCATTACCCTTTTCGCATCTTCTCCATGGATGCAGAGCTTATGTGTGCCACAGGGCGATCTTCGATATAAGTTTCCCCCGCATAGAATGTACTGAGTTGCCATCCTCTGGAGAGCGATTCGGTCTCCCTTGTTCGCTCCGACGGGGTATTCTCCTCTTTCTATGTACCTCCAAATGTCATAATACCATGGATGGCCATCATCGGGCTCGTCGACCACCATGACGTGCTGGTGTACTGGAATATCCCTTTGTTCTATCACAATTGGTCTTAACTTTATGCCAATAAGGATCTCAATCATTGATGCCAATGTTGCCAAAGCGTCTGCAAACTGATTTTTGAACCTCGGGACATGAGTGAATGCCATGCCACCTTGCTGAAGTGAGGGATAAGGTCTTCGAGATCCTGATGGTATGGTTTCAACTTCTCTTCCTTAACCTTCCAGTCACCATTCGCTTGAGACACAACTAAGTTCGAATCCCCTACAACTTCCAGTTTTTCTATGCCGATTTCGATGGCTGCCTCCATGCCTACAATGCAAGCCTCGTACTCGGCCTGGTTATTGGTGACTTCAAAGTTAAGCTTGAACGCCAACGGGATGTGCGATCCATCGGGCGAAATGAGCAATACACCGATTCCAAATCCTTTCTGGTTGGCTGCTCCATCAAAGTACAACTGCCAAATGTCCTCGGCCACCGTCATTATGTCTTCGTCGGGGAAATTGAATTCGGCATCCTCCCCTCCCTCGACTGGGCAATCGGCGAGGAACTCTGCGACGGCTCTTCCTTTTACCGACTTTCGGGTGACATACTTTAGTTTAAACTCGGCCAACATCAACAACCACCGTGCCATCCTACCCATGAGGGCCGGTTTTTCGAATAGATACTTTAGGGGATCCATCCGAGATATTAGCCTGACCGGGTAGGCTAACATATAATGCCTCAACTTCTTGGAAGCCCATACAAGTGCCCAACATGTCTTTTCTAGGGGAGTGTAACGCTCCTCGGGTCCAACCATCTTTTTACTGAGGTAGTAAACGGCCCTTTCCACCCCATCATCTCCTTCCTGCGCCAACATGCATCCCATTGAGGATGGAGTGACTGACAGGTCTAGGATCAAAGGTTTTCCCGTTACAGGCGGCGTCAACACCGGTGGCTTGTGCAGGTAGGCCTTGATGGCTTCGAAAGCTTTATGACACCTATCATCCCAAACGAATGGCACTCCTTTCTTGAGCAAGTGGAACAATGGTTCGCAGGTTGAGGTCAGTCTCGCAATGAACCTACTGATGAATTGCACCTTGCCGAGGAAACTCCTTACATCCTTCTCAGATCTCGGCGGTTCCATTTCTAGGATGGCTTTGATTTTCGATGGGTCGACTTCGATGCCGCGGGTGGTGATCATGAATCCAAGCATCTTTCCTGCAGTGACCCGGAACGTGCATTTGCCGGGATTGAGCCGCATCTTGTACTTCCTGATTCTTTCGAAAAACTTCCTGAGCGCGGGCAGATGTCCTTCTCGCTCCTTGGCTTTAACAATCATATCGTCAACGTAGACCTCTACCTCTTTATGAATCATGTCGTGTAGCAATGCCGTGGCGGCCCGCTGGTAAGTAGATCCGGCGTTCTTTAGTCCGAAGGGTATGACTCGATAACAATATGTCCCCCACTCAGTGATGAACGTAGTTTTTTCCCGATCCTCTGGAGCCATAAGGATTTGATTGTACCCCGAAAAACCATCCATGAAAGAGAGTAGGGCATGATCGGCAGTATTATCAACTAACACATCAATGTGTGGTAGCGGGAAGTCATCTTTCGGGCTGGCTTTGTTGAGATCCCTGAAATCGACGCAGACCCTTATTTTACCATCCTTCTTTGGTACTGGGACGATGTTTGCAACCCACTGAGGGTATTCGGCTACCATTAAAAACCCAGCGTTAATGCTTAGTGACTTCTTCCTTTATCTTAAAGCACCCAAAGTCTCATGCGCCTTAGTTTCTGCTTTACCGGTTTCGCGTCGGGAAAAGGGAATCCGGTGTTCCACGATTTCAAGAACGATTCCGGGCATATCTGCATGTGACCATGCAAACACATCGTCGAACTCTTTGAGCAAATCTATGAAGGCCTTGCTTTCTTCGGCGGATAGCGCGGAACCGATCTGGGTCATCCGGTGACTTCCTTCATCTCTCAAATTTATTAAAACGATTTCTTCTTTTACAGGCTGAGCATGCCTTTCATCTTCCCTGTCGATTAGGGATCGAATTTCTTTGGGGATGTCCCCATCGAAATCAATCTCTTCATCACCAGGGTCGACGCAATTTATTTCAAAGTCAGGGAAGTAAGCAGAATCAGATTCATTTATTTCATGATCAACGAAGGCCTCGGGGGCACCATACACACGGGTAGATTCGAATTCGAAATAGAGACTCTGAGAGTTTGGGCCGAGAGGCACCAACTTGGACTAGACAAACTCAGAAGACTCAGAAGACGCAGAAGACTCGATAGACTTAACGGATTCAGATTCAGACTCAGACTCCAATCCATGGTAAGTTGCACTCGGCATGAAGATCCAGTTCTTGTACTCTTAAGTAGCATCCATGATAAACAAAGTCGGATCCTCAGGGGTATCTTGTTCCATCATCAGCACTTCCGCTTCCGCAGCTGTACCCATTGATTCGTCTTCCCTAAACAGAGTTGCGAGACTACCCATGGCAAAAACCTCAATCCAGTCAGGGAGCTCTTTCTGCTTTTCCACAACCTCAGCTTCTTCATCACTATCTGGCCAGACATCGTTGGCGAATATCTCAAACCCTGGCAGGAAGGTATTGGTCTCCTCGTCCCAAAACAGTTCCGGCTGTCCCTGATAAATCTGCTTTGCTTCTTCTTTGACAAAGTAGTCCTCTAACCTGTTCCCCCTTTTCACTTTGCTGCTATTTGAGGGTGAGTAACCAAGGCCTGTTGTACGCATCAGAGTGCCCTAGGCTTCAAACTTCGCAGGGCCTTGGAGGTTCTTTCCCAGTCCCAATCCTGGCATGTAGGACATCTTCTTCATAATCTTGATGGCAACCCTGCTAATAACAAAGTCATCATCGATCCTAACTGAATAGACAGACTTGGAGGTATCCAGAGAGAAGCCTCCCAAGGCGATATCTTCCTCTCCGTGTTGAATTTCCAATAGTGGGGCATTGTCTTCAATAGGGGCATGGATCCCCGAGTCTCCATGGATGGTGAGCATCCCCGTTTCGAGTCCCAAACGAATTTTCTGGTGGAGTGTGGAAGGTACGGCCATGATGTCGGGCCGGTGCAGCCAGGGCCTACCCAGAAGCAGGTTGAAGGAGGCGGAGATATTCACCACGTGGAATTCTACGTCCGTCTGATATGGTCCGAAGGTCATAGGAATCATGAGAGTCCCAACCACATCCCTCCGAATGTTGTCATATGCTCGGACCTTGACTTCTGATGGGGAGAAGTCCTTATTCTTGTATCCCAAACAGTAAGCAACACGGAGTGGACAGACATTAATTGCTGATCCATTGTCGACTAAGATTGCTGGAACCGACTTGCCATGGCACTTCAAGGTGATGTGCAGCGGACGATTGTGATCAGTTCCTTCGGCAGGTAAGTCTCGATCAGTAAAGGTGATAGCATGCTTGACAGGTATGGTTTTGATCAGCGCCACAAGCTCATCGGGGGTTATGGCGGAAGGAACCTTTAGCTGAGAGAGTGCTTGGATGAGACCTTCACGATGGCGTGTGGAATGAACCAGCACATCCCAGACAGACATCTTGGCATGGGTTTGTTCGAGTTGACGCTTGATCATTCCCTCGGGGTTCTTTTCTGGTGAGAGGGCTCCTTAGCTGGTGGGTCAAAGGGTCGGAAGGTGCTCTTAACCGGGGTGGTGAAGGGATCAGAGGGCTTTGCGGCCGCAGGGTTGGAAGATTCTCCAACCTGAAGATTTGGAGGTTGGTAAACACGACCGCTTCTGGTTAGATGGTCAATCTGTCGGTACTTTGATTCTTCGTTCCATAAGTCGGCCAGGGCTTTACGTTTGTTTCCAATAGTCGTGTATCCTGCAGATTGGCAGCTAAATCGGCGATGACTAGGTCATCCCACAGATCTTCGGGTGTCCATTTTTCGGCCTCCATTACCGTCTTGTTGACAGTCCATTCTTCGTTTCCCACTTTTATGCTAACCACTTCAGTGTTAGCCCACAAATTCGTTTCAACCCCGGGCTCATTCTCCCATAGGTTTATCATGGCGACATCGGCATTTTTCGAAAAAGTAACCGATGATTCGAATTTAGCCCCATCTACAAGGTAGTCCATTGGGTCGAACCCATTGCTAGCAACTTCTTCTTCAGTTCGGGTACGGGGTGAGGTTCACATTGCTATAGAGGTTGTTGATGACAAAATCATTGAAATGAGAAAAGTCCGGGCAGAGCGGAGCGAGCTCTGGCCAATTGTACGTCATCATCTCGAGTGGATACCCAGACTGGTATTCTTCACCGAATAGTGCTGGCAGGGTGAAGGTATCCAAAGGGTCATTCCAGGCCAAGAGCTGGTATTCGTCTGGGGTTGGGTCCCATTCAAGCATATTCTGGAAAACCTGGTATTCTTCCCCTTGATTTTCAAACAGTGCACATAAAGAGAATCCATCAAGAGGATCCGCTTGGATGTTTTGCCAATCAACCTCCCATCCTTGGAAATTGGCAGTTTCAAATTCTTCCCAATCAGCAATTAGTTCTCCCCATGTATTTTCCCATTCCCATATGGAGCGGAAGGCAGTTCCTCCGGGAATTTCAGCAGTAAGCATTGGTTCGGTATCGGGGATAATGAGCAGGGTAGGGTCAAACTCTGGGATGTTTTGAACCTCGGCTAGGGTGATTTGGTTGATACGGAAAGGGACACTATGCTGTGGTAGGGGGTTTGAAATGGTGTTCGGTTTATCGGTAGGTGGAGTGTCGATAACCTTGTTGTCGATGAGATTTTGGATTTCATGACGGAGGCGGATGCAGTTGTCGGTGGTATGGCCGGGCATTTGGTGGAAGTCACAGTAGACGTTTTGGTTGAGGTTTGGTGGAATGGTTTGTGGTGGCGGAAGAGGTTTCAGCACCCCAATGTCTGTGAGTTTCTTAAGGAGAGTGGATCTTGGAGTGCTGAATTGGGTGAAGGTTCGGTTCTGGGTTTTTGGTTTTTCAGCAATTTGGTTGACTTCTACAGGTTTAGTGGATGATGTTCCTGCTTGGTTGGTATTTCCGAAGAGAACGTTGTTGTTTCCCGAGTATGTCCTCTTGGGTTTCGACCCAGATCCTGACTCCTTTTTCTCCAAAGTCCCATCTCGCAGAGCCTCCTCTACAGCCAATCCAGAATCATAAAAAATTTCAAAATTTGGGGCAGCCTGAGAAAGAACCATGTATGGTGCAAAAGAGCTTGGCAAGTTCTTGGTTATTATCCGTATTTGTTCTTTTAGGTCAGGCTTATTCTGCATCTGGGCTGCCTTTGCCCTCCAACGCTTCACAAAATCAGCAAAGCTTTCCTTCTCACTCATCTTAGTGCTTTCCAGCTCCCTCGTGGTCATTTTCAGGTCAACATTGAAGTCATACTGAGCCACGAAAGCTGTCCCGATGTCTTCCCAAGTCCTTTTCTTGGATGGTTCGAGAGAGAGGAACCATTGCAGGGCTGGACCGGACAAGGATTCATGGAAGAGTTGGGCCATAGCTTCTTCTTCGATGCAGCGCATAGTGAGGATCCGACATATCCTTGAAGGTGGGCTCTCGGGTCGCGGTTCCATCGAATTTTGCAAAGTCCACTCCTTTGAACTTTTCTGGCGCAGCTTGGCATTCGGAAAGAGGCATAGTTTCCTCATGTCGATTTCTCCTTTTCCAAGCCGTTTGGTTTCTTGACTGATTCCTCCAATTTGCCAATCTTATCCATGATAGCGGCCAGGTTGATCACTGCTGGTATCTCCACTTTAGGTGGTTGCTCGGATTGCAGGGAAGCTTTGATCGAGGATCTTGTCGGTGATTTCTGCATGCTTTCCATTATCATATTCATGTCATTTTCATGGAGGCTACTACGGCTTTGAGTTGTGCGTCAATACCGGCGAGGATTGTTTAAACTGGATATCCATGTTAGCCATGTTATGCCTAAGTTCCTCCATTCCGTCTCCTTGGTCGGACATGGATGAACGTTTTCGGACGGTACCGAGACTACGGGTTCTTCTTCCTCCTTCTCAAACAGTGGGGGTCCTTCCAGGGTGTCTACGCGAACTAGTCTTTGGGACAGACGAGACCAATTGGGTACAGCCTCTTTTCTTCGCAGGCGATCAATGTTGGCAGCACTGGCAACAAGTCAAAAGGGAGCAACTTATGACCAATCCAAATACTCGCCCTACTTCTACCCATCTCCTAGAAACGAGGCCTAAGACCTACCGTGGCTCGAATCTCACTCAAGACGTCCGTACAGAAGATTTCCGATAGCCCGGGTAGGTGCCGTCAGGCAGGTTAAATTCCGAACGGGTCGGAACCAGAGCCATCTCCTTATCGTGACCATCCGAGGCAGAGCAATGCGACTACCGGAATCCAGATACGGACGTGCTTAAGGCTAGACCCAAACCAAGGGAGCTGTTCGGGCACGGCAAACACCGGAGGTATCACAAACTCCATGGATTTAAGGTCTCCTAGACCGTCCTAGTGGACCTACCGTGGTTCAAATCTCACTTAAGACGTCGTACAGAAGATTTCCGATAGCCCGGGTAGGTGCCGTCAGGCAGGTTAAATTCCGAACGGGTCGGAACCAGAGCCAATCTCCTTATCGTGACCATCCGAGACAGAGCAATGTGGCTATCGGAATCCAGATACGGACATGCTTAAGGCTAGACCCAAACCAAGGGAGCCGTTCGGGCACGGCAAACACCGGAGGTATCACAAACTCCATGGACTTAAGGTCTCCTAGACCGACCGGAAGGCCCTAAAGAATTCTAAGGGAACCTATTCCTCTAGCCCACAAGATGCAATGATGTGTGAATGATGCGTGTGTACAGGAATAAAAGCACGTAAGCAGAATATAACACATAAGTCCTAGCCATGGGGTCCTGTCCTAGTTGGGAAGGTTCTATGGCTATGTACAAGTGCAAAGGCTGGTTTTGGTCTCAAAAGGGTTCCCCGGACTAGAGCCAAGATGTACTACCCCGTGTCGAGTGTATTGCAAGACAACGGTCGAACGGCACGATGGCTCATCATAGTCGAGGGTTGCTAGGCATCCCGGGAGAGCTTGTCACCGGTAAACCGGGCAAGATATCCGAAACACGCGTAGCGAGGCTTGTGCGGTGCAAAGTGTACAGGATAAAAGAGCTTGATCTTCCGGAAAATATTTGAAAGTCCCCCTTTAAAAAAAAAAACACCTTTCAAGTTTAGCCCTCTTGCTTATCCAATACTTTTGTACATTTTTTTTTTTTTTAAAAAAAAAGTATTGAATAAAAGTCACGTCCCCAGCAGAGTCGCCACTGTGGGCTCCCGCGCCCGAAGAAGCGCTTGCGCTCGAAGAGTCGCCACCCGGGTTTTTTGAGATGGGTCACCCGAGAAATCGAGAGTTTGATTTGAAAATGAAAGGCTTTTGGTCTAGCAAAAACGTTGAGATGATGGGTTCGGGAGCCACATTACGAATGAGGAAGGTTTTTCTTTAAAAAGCACCCTATTCGCCCGGTAAGACCGGTCTCTACTTGATGTTTTCAAAAGGGGGAGAATCTTCAATATTATTTGGAATATCAAACTCTTTAATAAAGCACGTAACGGGGAAGGGACATGGGAAATATATCACATTGACGTGCATGTGGTGCTATCTGTACAGTCGTGATAAAATGATATGAGTAAATAACATTCAACAGACTGTTTGGACCTCGAATACCGCTCACGGCACTCTGAGATGCCGCGCGAGGCATCTCAACATGCCGTGCGTGGCACTTGCTCTGCTAGGGTATTGCGGTCTTTCAAAACATCATTTAGCTCACTGGTTTCTCTGTAGATCTTTTGAAAACTCATGAGTAGCCTCACGGCGGTCAGATCATCCCAAGAACGTCATTATCCTTCTCAAAATATAGTTTTAAAGTAGCTTTCAACATTTTTGATCATTTGGGATGATCTTGAAAGGATTTTAGAAGAGCCGGAACATGGCTTGTAGATATGGTCTTATTTTAAGAGCTACAGAAACAGTAAACAGCAAAAACAGGTAACCACAGCGGAGGAAAACTTAGATCCAGGCAGCCTATTCACAATAGCATTAGTGTGTACTATGCCATGCGCTGAGGGTCGGGATGCCGCGCGTCTGAGCGACAGACCGCACGGTTTCTCAACCTCAGCACAGTGTCTGTTTGGTTTTTTGAAAAATGGTTTTTGGTCAGGATCTAACCAAAAGGGGGTTAGACCTACTGACAGAAAGGTCCCCTCAGGACAAGAACGGAGTCTAGTCCGAGGAAACTCGTTTATAACTTTGATTTCGAGCTTGATCAAGGACCTTTGAGGCGAGGGTGTAGATGGGTCATCACGGGTGTTGATGGAAGAGGTCAAATGAGACAAAAGGAGTATGGGTGTGAGGGAAGGTTAGGTGCTTTGGGTGATGGGGCTTTGAAGTTAATGAAAGATCAACTTCAATGATGAGGGGGGAGTGGATGAGAGCACTTAAAGAAGGCCTTTTGGGAATGACATTCTTTAAGGCTTGGAAATGGAAATGGAAACAAGAAAGTGGGTGTAGAAACTTAGAGAGAGAAAGTAGAGTGAGAAAGCCAAGATGAAGGCAAGAGAGTGACTCAAAAGAAAGGCCAAGAGGGACCCCTTTCCCTTGAGTGGAAGGGTTAATTTATAGGCAAAGGGTCAAGGATTTTGAATTCAAATGGTGGAGGTATTTTCTGGGCGGGGCAGAAGTGCATTTTCGGCTGAGCCAGTCATCAGCTGTGGCTCAAACTGGCGTGGCCGACAGCTTTCTGAGCCAGTCAGCCTTTTGCTCAAGGTGCCGTGCGGTTCAAGCGTGCCGCGCACGGCTACCCTTGAATTTCAGGGTGCCATGCGCTCCAATCCAGCCTCGCACGGTTCTTTTTCCTTCGGTCCAGGGCTCTTTTGGGCCTTTGTTGGGCTTTTATCTGGGCTTTTCAGGTTTTTGGTTCTCTTTGGGTTTAGGGAGATCCTTTTTCAAGCTCACGAAGGTATCGTTTCCTCTATTTCATCATCGGGGTGGACAAAGGCTTTCTGAGGTCCGGATTGGGGTGTCTACAAATAGTTACCAATCTAGTATCGAGATGGCACCGTATGAAGCTTTGTATGGGAGACCGTGTCGATCACCCATTTGTCGGACCGAGTTGGGCGAGGCTACATTGGTTGGGCCGGAATTGGTTCAAGAGACTTCCGAAAGCATGAGAGCGATTCATCAAAGACTACTTGAGGCTCAAAAGAGAACCACCGAGCAAGTCAAATTGATTCGCCAACGATTGATAACCGCGCAGAGTAGACAAAAGAGTTATGCCGATCGCCGTCGCCGACCGTTGACATTTGAAATGGGGGACCACGTGTTTCTTAAAGTGTCACCACGTCGGGGAGTATCCCGTTTTGGGCAAAGGGGCAAGTTATCGCCGCGTTTTATCGGGCCGTTTGATATTATCAAAAAGATCAGGGAAGTCGCGTATCGGTTGGCATTACCACCAAGATTATCGAGCGTTCACGATGTGTTCCATGTATCGATGTTACGGAAGTATGAGCCGGATCCGTCACACGTTCTAGAGTGGTCCGAACTTGAGTTGGAAGCTGATGCATCTTATGAGGAAAAGCCGATACGTATCCTAGATTCGCGCGAGCAAGTTTTGAGGGGTAAAACCATTCTGTTAGTGCGAGTCATATGGAGTCATCTTAGGAGAGAAGAGTTGACGTGGGAAAGGGAAGACGAAGTGAGGGAGAAGTATCCGCACTTGTTTCCAAGTTGATCAATGTGAGTTCTAAGTTTAAATTTTACGATTATTGGCTTCTTGTTTAGTAATATATGACGTTGCATGAGCATGACTATGTGATGCATAGCTTAGTTGACTTGCGTTGTAAATTTTGGGATGAAATTTCTTTAAGGAGGATAGGTTGTAGAGACCCGAATAATTTTAATTTCTGAAATATTGATTAAATGCTTAATTGAGAAATTATGGGTTTATTGGTGAATATTTGAATTGAGGACTTTTTAGTAAAACATATTATTTGATTTATGTTGAAAATCCAGGTCATGACAATATGTACACTTCATAGCCCATTATTTTTCTAGGGAAGTCTTGACCATATCTTGTTGAGTTGACACTTGGAAGCCCAAAGACTAGACTTCATGACCCTTGAAGTGTACTTCTATATATATACATAGACATATATATATATATATATATATGTGTGTGTGTGTACTTAGTATTTGAGAGAGAGAGAGAGAGGGAGAGAGAGAGAGAGAAGAAGTGCGAGTGTGTGCTTCTGATTTAATACACTCCAACAAGCTATCTCTTTGACCAACCTCACACTCAAACCAAGTACAACATGACAACCCATTTCTAGTCAACTTTAAGCATAAACCTAGCCTTATTTCTTGTTCTTTCTTGCAAGCAACCTTTCCTAGTACAAGACAAGACTAAAAACAATTTATAATAACCTAAGGTATGGCATAAAATGGAAGTGACAAGTGAGGGAAGACTTGACATGCTTTCAAAGCATGAAATGACAAAACAATGGAGCAAATCCATGGGAAAGAGAGAGAGAGAGAGATTTAAGCCAAGAGGGAGAGAGAGAGAGAGGAGCTTCATTTTTCCTATAAATAGGACCCTTGTCCAAGCATTCAACTCACACCTTCATCTTTCAACTTCTCTCTCTAGAAATCTAGTGTTCTTATCTTATTCTTGCTTGTTCTTCCCTTGTTTTTGAGTTCTTCCTAAGTTCTTCAAGAAACTCATTCTAAGACCGCCACCAAACCGCCACTCGACCACCCTTTCGATCCAAAAGTTTAAGTAGTTTAGTCAAGATCTAGTTTCGAGAGAAACCTTTTATCTTTCGAAGCTACCATAGGAAGTCACTCCGTCCGATCGTCAACTTACCTTTCGTAGTCGTCACTACCACCAAGAAGAACGGTAGATTTCTTCTGTACTTACTTTCCCTAAATATAAAAAATCTAAATGTATTACTTGAAATGCACATAGAATATCTCTACTTACTTACTCTAAGTATATGTAGATTATCCTTACTTTCTTCTCTAGTATAATTAGAAATTTGTATATTACTCGTACATTTGAATTGCATGATAGTTAATAAATTTGTTTTACTAATGGAGGTATGAACATGTTGAATAAACGACTTTTACTCCAATAAACATATGTTGTTATTTTAAACTTCCCAAAAAGAAAGAAAATGCGGATTTTGAAAGATAAGAAATTATCGCTTGAATGAAAGTATTCGTATTTTGATCTTAAGGATGGTTACGAGCATGTATGCATGATTACTAGGATCGTTTGTCTTAATATGTGATAAAGCATAAGTGGTATCCACTCCAAAGAAGTCCGTACATGTGGGGTTATGCTTTAAGTTGTGATTTAACATGATTAAGTAATATAGAGTTGGATGATCTTACTAGTTTAGTTTCAAGATCACAATGAACGATTTATGTGTACTTATATGAAAAACCCTGCCGCGGAGTCATTGCATGAGAACGAGACACAAAAACGAGAAAGAAGAAACATGACACCTAGTGTAAACACCCCAATCTAGGCTTCCAGATTAGTTTATTTACGGTTTTGATTCCCCGATGATGAAACGGATCAAGAACACCCCAGGAATGACAGGTGTTTAAGCTTTGAGTGTTTGAAAACCCTTGAACCTTACCTAGCCTAAGCCATGTCAAAAAGCCAAAAACCTTACTAACGCGCGCCAGGGCGCAACCATCGCGCGCCGGGGCTCACCATCGCGCGATGGTCAAACTGCCAGGTGGTGGTCAACAGTAAAAGTTTGACCGTTGACCGTCGCGCGCAAGAGCGCACCATCGCGCGACAGACTGACTCCATCGCGCGATGGTTAATGCCGTTTGTGGGCTCCCGTGCCCTTTTTTTTTGAAGAGTCGCCACCCGAATTTTTGAGATGGATGATCCGAGAAACCGAGAACTCGTTTGCAAAAGGCATTTGGTCTAGCGAAAATGTGGAAATTTTGGGTTCAGGAGCCACATTACGAATGGGGAAGATTTTTCTTTAAAAGCACCTAACTCGCCCGGTAAAACCGGTCTCTACTTATGTTTTCAAAAAAGGGAAATCTCGAATATCATTTGGGAATATCAAGCTCTTTAATAAAAGCAAATAGCAGGAAAGGGACATGGGGAATATATCACATTGACGTGCATGTGGTGCGGTCTGTACAGTAGTGATAAAATGGTGTGAGCAGATGGAATGAAAAACATTCAGCAAACTGTCTGGACCTTAGTCATACTGTACACGGCACACTGGGGTGCCGAACGCGGCACCTCAACATACCATGCGGGACATCTACTCTGCTATCAGACTGTTATAGGCTTTCAAAACATCATCTAGCTCGTTACTTTCTCCACACATCTTTTGGAAAACTCATCAGAAATCTCACGACAGTCAGATCATCCCAAGGATGTCGTTATTTTCTCAAAACATGTCTTTAAAATAGTTTTTAACACTCTTGATCATTCGGGATGATCTAGAAAACCCTTTTTTAAGAGCCACGACATGGCTTGTAGATATGGTCTTATTTTGAAAGGAACAAAAACAGTAAACAACAGATACAGATAGCCACAACAGAGGATAACTCAGATCCAGACAGTCTGCCTACAATAATATCAACATATAAGATGTCGTGCGCTGTAGGTCAAGGTGCCGTGCGCTTGGTCAACCAGCCGCGCGGTGCCTCAACCTCAGCACAGTATTGACTTTGTTTTATGAAAATGAGTTTTAAATCAGAATCTAACCAAAAGGGATTAAATCTGACGGCAGGAAAGTCCCCTCAGGGCCAGAACAGAGTCTAGCCCAAGGAAACTTGTTTTTACCTTTGGTGTTGAGCTTAATCAAGGATGGTTGATGCAAAAATGAGGATGGATTGTGACGGATGTGGATGGAGGAGGTTGAATGAGACAAATGAAGTATAGGTGTGAGAGAAGGTTAGGTATTTTGGGGGATGGAACTTTGAAGTTAATGAGAGATCAACTTCAATGACGAGCAGGGAGTGAGTGAAAGTGCTTAAAGAATGTCTTTTGGGAATGACATTCTTCAAGGCTTGGAAATGGAAATGGAAATGGGAAAGTGGGTATGAAAACTGGAGAGAGAAAGCTTATAGAGTAAGAATGCCCAAAAGCCAAGAGAAGAGCCAAAAGGAGAGAGCTCGTTTCCCTTGAGTGGAGGGGTTAATTTATAGGCAAAACGCCAAGGATTTTGAATTTCAAATAGTGGAGGTATTTTCTAGGCGGGCCAGAAGTGCACTTTCGGCTGAGCCATTCATCAGCTGTGGCTCAAACTGGCATGGCCGACAGCTTTCTGAGCCAGTCAGGACTTTTCTCAAGGTGTCGTGCGGTAAGTCAAGGTCGCGCACAGTCTCTCAAATTTCTACCTGTCGTGCGCAGCAGTGCCATTCCGCACGGTACCTCCTACTTCGGTCCAGGGGCTTTTGGGCTTTATCTGGGCTTATATGGGCTTTTGGGTTTTTTGGTTTACATGGGCTTAGAGGAAATGCTTTTTCAAGCTCACAAATGTATCGTTTCCTTTATTTCATCATCGAGGCGGACAAAGACTCTCCGAGGTCCGGATTGGGGTGTCTACACCGTTCCCACCAACTTTTCTTGAGGTGGAAACTTGGCCACCAATGCAACCTCAGCCAGTAGGGATGGCCATCTCGACCGACCCGTCCAAATCCGATCCGTTATCCGCTCCGAACGGAAACGGATCGGATATTCAGAGATTTTTTCGGATATCGGAGTGGATTAAGATTTTTTTTTTTAAAAATTCGGATATCGAATCGGATTTGGAGGTAGGTTTACCTCCGATCCGAATCCGAACCCCGATCCAAATCCGATCCGAATCCGATATCCGATCCGCTCCGCTCCGAATACCCCCACTATAAATACCTCTTATTTTTTACCTATTAGGGTTACCACAACACATGACATCCACCAGCAGCTCTCGCCTCTCTGGCTAAGAGGCAGCTCTACATCTACAATCTACTGCCGACCAAGACCTCAAGAGTTCAAGTGCCTCCCCTGCTCCCCAGTCGACTCCACCGTCCACCACACTACCCCAGTCGACTCCACCGTCCACCCCACTCCCCAGATGATGTCGAGTGTCGACCAGGGTACTCTCTCGAGACGAGCCCTCGGAAGGCGAAAAATTTGAGATGAGCCCTCGGAAGGCAAAAAAATTCGAGACGAGTCCTCGGAAGGCGAAAAATTTGAGACGAGCCCTCGGAAGGTGAAAAATTTGAAACGAGCCCTCGGGAGGCCGAACGGTGATGGCGAATTACGTTGCGTCCCGGAGGACGGATTTTTATGAATTACGACGGATTTTTGGGGAACGCGAAATCCCACGAGTCTCAGGGGATAAGAATCAAATGGTGCAATAATCAATGCTCAAGATTCTAAGAGATTATGGCTGCAAAATGGCTGGAAAATTGAGTTTCCAAGAGGATTTTGGTGGCTGAGTGGATCAATTTCCGAGAAAAAGCATTTAATCTTCTAGAGTCAACATGCCGCGCGGGCCTTAGCGGTGACGCACGGCACCTCTTTTTCCCATGCACCCCTTCGATTTCCGAGAACAATTGACAGGTTTAAGGGTGCCATTAATTTAGGCATGCCCCTTCGATGGCTGGAACGGCTTTATAAGCATGGTGGTGCCTCATTCTATGCACCACAAACAAAATTTCTCAAGTCCCTCTACATTTCTCTTTCTCAAGAAAAACAGTTTATTTTTAAAATTTCGGCATGGATAACAACCGCTTGGCAGCCCGCGTGGAGTCCTTGGAGGCCGAGATGGCCTACTACCGAGGGGAAATTGAAGAACTGAACACACAGATCGCGTGGCTTATCACGACAATCCACTCTCTCCGCCGTGCGGTGTCCAACCTCCAGGACTTTTGCTTCGATCAACTGGACGATAAGGATGACCCGGAGTCTGTACCTGGGCGTGACTCGAAGGATACCGTAGAAGATTCTGAGGGCAATCCACATGGCTCGAACGACCGCTCGGACGGATCGAATGATGCCTCGAACGGGGGCAACGACTGAGGAGGAAGTGGTGAAGAAGAAGAAGAAGAAGTAGGAGAAGGAGAAGAAAGGGCAATAAGCCTGTTTTTTGTTTTTTTTTTTTTTTGTTCTCTTTCTTTTTTTTTTCAAAAATGTAATGAACAATCCCCGGGGGAAACCCCGGGCTTTTATCAATGAAAAGTCCCTTTCTTCTTCTACTTGCTTGTACTTAACTTCTAATCGAACACAATCTCCCGCAAGCGTCACGAACTATTTTCAGAAATCAGGACTGTCGAAACAAATTAACGTGCTGTGCATAGCTAATTTAGGGGCGCACGGTACCTCAAACCAAAAGTACTGCATGCTCGTTAAACGTCCCGCGCGCTTGCTCTACATTGTCGTGCGGCTCCTTAGGCTATGAACCCGGTCCAGAGTTGATTTCCTGGCGAACCAGTTCAGGGGGTTTATATATATATGCGAGGCGTACATAGTACACCCGCACCCGTTTGAATTTCCCTCTCTCTTGTCTCTCTCGATCATCTCTCTCGCACGGCTATCTATCTCTCTCTCATGTTACTCTCTCTCTCTGTCGTTACTCTCTCTCTCCCGACTGCTTTCTCTCTTTCTCATCGCCCTCTTTCGTCTCTCTCTCTCTCGACTGCTCTCTCTCTCTCATATATTACGATCATGGAGCAGAGCGATATACCTGGTGATGATTCATCACTCTGGGTTGAAGCTACACCATCTCACATTCCTCCGGGGGACGACACGACAGTTGGGGGTGTACCGGAGACTACAGAGGTCTCGGCTCAGTCGGCATTGGCCGAGGAGACCGTGGTGGACGGCAGTGGTGGTGGCGATGGTGGTAGTGTGGTATTGGCCAGGTACGGCCAAGGGACGGAGACTCCGGGTGCAGTGGAGTCGAGGGGAGATGCCGAGACCTGGGGCCAATCGGAGGCAACGGCTGGTGTGGAGGAGAGGACCACGGAGGGTCCTGGTGGTGGTAGTTTGGACCGGGCAGTAGAGGAGACAGAGACCTCTCCTGTGAGAGAGCCCCGGGCTGACTTGGGGAAGGCCCCCATCGTCGAGGTCGAGCCAGTGGTGGAGCCGGTGGTGGAGGATACACCGCCCATGTTCGTGGGCAGCGGCGCAGGTGCAGGGTCGTCACGCCATATAGGCATGGGTGACTACTTAGCGAAGGCGTCCATGGAGGACGTGCTTGAGGTTGTGCAGGGGTTTCCTGGGTTGACAGAGGCTTTACTTGCGTCCCTTGAGGCGAAGCTACAGGTCGAGCTCGGGACTGGGGGTGCCAAGGAGCCACAGGCCGAGGAGGAGAGGGTTGGCGAGGAGGTTGGCGAGGAGATAGTCCCTCGCAGGAGTGTGGTCAATGAGGCGATGCTGGCCTTACAGAGGTGAGGTGCCTACGACGCGGCGACCTACGTGCCCTTCCAGCACGTAGTGGTGCCATCTCTCTTAGACCCTTACACGCCAAGGAAGCCTACGTACGACGTGGCTTTAATCCTGAGGGATCCACAGCAGCACCTTTCGTTGCGCCGAGACGAGGTATACGTTAAATATTTGTATTTCAAGTTCCAATGCACTGTATTTCCATTTCCTTGCGTCTAAGTATACCATTGTATTGCATGTTATGCCTGTGTATTAAACATTGCTAATTTGTTGCAACAAGCGATCTCGCTCTCGTGCTATGGTGGTTCGGTGGATGTGCCGACATTCTGGGAGAGGCTACCCGGGGCGGTGCAGGAGATAGTGAGGCTGGCGGGTTTCGAAGGGTTTGTCGGGGTGTTGACGAGGGGTGTGTGCAATGATCGCCCAGTGGTGAGGGCTCTGGCTGAGAAGTGGTGGGACACGACGAATACCCTCCATTTCTCCTTTGGCAAGCTGATCGTGACGCCGTTGGACTTCGCGGCGATCACTGGTCTCAGGGTCGGAGGTGACCCTATCCCCTTTGACACTGCAACGGGGAGACATGCAGAGTTCCAGCGGGAGATGCTGGGGTACGAGCTGAGGGCGGAGGCCGATGACGCCAAGTACGCTCAGCTACTCGGATTCTGGACGGAGAGCCTTCCGACTGATAAGGTGGAGGAGGAGCAGATGGCGAGGTGCTTTCTGTTGTACTTGCTCGATGCGTTCCTGTTTCCCAACAGGCGCAACCGAGTACACCTTTCACTTCTTCCGGCCTTGAGGGACGTCGGGGAGATCGCCCGTTTTGACTGGGGAGGCGCAGCACTGCGGACATGCTATGCCTTCATGGGGTCTCTTTCTCGCGGGGCAGGAGTGAGCCTCGGAGGCTACTGGAGGGTCTGGGAGGTATACCTTACTTCCTTTCTTTTGAATAGTTAGCTTTCCATTCGTATTCATTCGATGTATATCTTGTGCTAACTTTCAATGTCTTGAATTGCAACTTTGGACGTATGAGGTGATAGGGATGTACCCACCCGAGACTACGTGCCCCGACGACACGATACTCCCTCGGGCCTTGCGATGGTCAAAGGAGTACAAGGGAGTGAAGAAGGGTAGGGGCAATCTGCATGCCTTCCGCCTCTACCTAGATGAGCTGCGTCCCGACCAGGTACTAATGTACTTCCATATCTGTTCCATAGCTTTCCTGTTTATTTCCATTCGACCGGCATAATGATATTGCTCATTCTTGATGACAGGTTCACTGGCGGGTCTGGGATCGCTTCGAGGTCCCCTACGTTGCGCAGAGTAGGGAGGTTGCCAGAGGGAGGGTTCTCTTCGAGTCCCCTTATGACTGGCAGTGGTACTTGGGTGACCGAGTGTCACGTCAGTCGCTAACGCTGGATGCTTTTTGAGTCCCTGGGCTGCTCCCTATTCTGGTGCAGAGGACGGACCAGTATACATGGAAGGAGGTCGAGTGGTTCACACGGCCAGACCTCGAGTTGGAGCTGTTCTTCCAAGCTGGCGCTGGTCTCGCTGCTGACTACATGGAGTACTGTGCTCGGTACTTGATGCCGAGCCTAGGGATACACGGCGTGAGGCGGTGTTGGAGGAAGAAGGGGAAGGAGACGAGGTGGAGGTGACGGAGGCCGAGGATACGGAGGTCACAGCGAGGGTGCGGGCCCGAATGGTACTAGCTTCCCTGCCCTTTCTTGGACAGTGAACGTGACGACTCCTCAGGGAGCCCTTGGCCTGGTCGTGGTGCCACGCCCTTCAGCTGAGGCTCCAGAGTTCTTGCTCAGGTATATCGTGCTTTCATTCCTTCATAAATTCATTCTTTCACATGTTCTGATCAACTTCTTCATTGCAGGCTCCTCCAAGGTACGTGAAGGAGATGGCGGAGGCCATGATGGGCTTGGAGCAGCTGGTGCGGCAGTACGCCATGGGCCACTCTCCAGAGGTGTTGCCTCACACTAGTGGGACGATGGTAAGCTCTTGAACATTAGTTATTTACTTTACTTCTATTGCTTATATGATTATGATGCAAATGTTATATGGATGTTATACCATTGCAGGCTAGAGGAGGGGCTTCACGGGGGTTACAGCGGAAGTCCGTCCGCTTTCCAGTGCCACAGGTCTCCTCTGTTGGCTCTCGGGAAAAGCCGTCATCGAAGAGGGCACGACATTCGGCGGGGACCGAGGATGAGCCTATCGACGTCTCTGAGCGCGAGACTGACGAGCCTACGGACGTTGACCTGGAGGCCACCTCCGGGAGCACCGTGCCTAAGGCGACTGGCACTTAGGAGGTGAGCAGCTCTCAGGCAGCCGAGGAGGTTTCTGAGGAGGACGAGGAGGAGGGCGAGGATGGGGATGATGAGAGCTGAGCTCCTTCTCTTGTTTTGTTCTTTTGATGGAGCCTGCGTGCTTCCTTTGTAGGGCGCCTGTTTGCCTTTAGTAGATAAGGTTTTGATCATTGAGCCATCACACTTCTTTTGTATTTTGACTCATGGATGCCTTTGGGATTTATATACAGAGATCTATTCTTTCATTGTTTATGCCATTCAATCTTCTTTTGTTTGCATGAAGAAAACTGAATAACTAAAACATTGACTGGAACGTGCAACTAACCGTTGATTCAAGAGATTGAGCTGAATGTAAGGTTTATAATGAGTGACACATTAACAATCAAAGCATATTGACAATGGAATAGAAATTAAAGAAAGTAATTAGATAAACCTTCGAAAGATTGACTCCGTATACAAGAATTTACACAGACACCTTCGTGACCAACTTCGGACAAAGCTACAAGATAATAATGACCTCTAAATCCTGACACGAGACTTAGAAACTCGACTCTTTATTTGAAATATACTCAAAAAGCAAGAAAACGTTGACTTTAACATGTGACATTCTTGAGTTTTGACTTTGGACACGAACCGGAACTTGGACTAAGTCACTTTTGACCATTATGACCTGTGGGACTCGGAAAAACAACTTGGAATGACTCGAAACGAATTTTGATACTTCAACATAGCTTAAGAAACGGATTTTTGTCAAGTTTTCATATCACGACAACGAGTCTCGAGAGTTGTCTCGAAACGAAACATCTCTGAAGTCCCAAATACCCGTTAGAATGTGTTTTGGTGTTTGTTGATGCTTCGTAATGCCTCAATTCCATTTTGTTGTTCTGCTATCAAAACTGCAGAAATGCAGACTCAACATACCGCGCAAATACCTCAAGCTGCCGCGCAGGGCTGGATGCAGCATACGGTACGTCAATTAAGGTGCCGCGGGGTTTCTCTGGTTTCATCATGCCGTGCAACAAATCAAGGTGCCGTGCGTGGCGCCTTTCCTGACAGATTTCAGTTTTGCTGTTTTCCAAGGCAGGTTGCTCGGGGGTTGAGGTTTGACCCATGCAATGGCATTTCTGAACCAGTGCATGTCTGTTTTTAACCTTTTGAGACTTGACCAAGCTTTTCCCCATGTAGGACTCATGGAAAACATGCACTTTTGGAAGCCCAAGGCTTTTTTTGAAAGTTGGAGTTGTCCTCTCCACCCTTCCTATAAATTCAAGCTCCCTCATACCATATTCTCCTCATCTCATTCAACTCCTATCTTCTTTCTTACTTTTTACAATGGCTCTTTCTCTCACCGATTCTCTCCGTCCGTGGTTAGCCTCCATGGAAGGCGTAGATTGGCTCAACTTCCGAGCCCACGGTCTCTATTCTATGCGGTATCTTCGCAACATTCGTCTTCGTCCCGAGCTTTTGAGGGCAGCTGTGAGCTTCTAAGATCCGAAGGTTCATGTGTTCTGTTTCGGCGATCAGAAGCTTTGTCCCACTGTCGAGGAGTTCCGTGCGTACCTCGGGGGTTTTGGTTCAGGGGAGGTCATCATTCCCCCTGTGCGCGAGAGCGCTTACAAAGTCTTGGCCGCGGCCCTTGGATTGGGTGACGGCGCTGCTCGCTACTTGGTTAGGAATGGCCATCTCAATGTTATGCGCCTTATCGAGCTGTTTTCTCCTCCCGGCGAGCTCACGGATATGGCTTATCAGGCTCGGCGTATGACTGCTCTCTGCATGAGTTTGCTTGCGGCCTACCTCTTGGTCCCTTCTGCCGGTCATGCAAGCTCGGCACTGGTCAGTGTCGCCGTCCAGGTTGAGGCTCGAAAGGAAGTGGTTCCGATGGTTTTGGCCGAGACATTGATAGGTTTGGACACAGTTCGTTTTGGAGAGACCGAGACTTTTGGAGGTAGTCCTCTCCTCTTACAGGTTGGCTTCTCACTCAGCTCTCCTTTTTCGGGTTTCTCCCACATTCTCATTTTACCTCAACACTCAGCTTGGTTTTCTATGGTTTCTTACTTGTTTTCCCTATTTTCTCACAGATTTGGCTCTGCGACAAGGTGAATGTGCTGACCATTCCTCCTGGCAACTGGTCATATGCGGCGAGATTACTTTCTCAACGATGTTTCGAGTTTGCTGATATGAGCAGGGCCGAGTGGGTTGACTTCTTCAGGCGCCAGCAAGCGGAGACTATTGCTTAGAGGTACCGATGGCTGGATCTTCCTCCTATGACAGTGCACTGTATGGGCCCTCAGTGGGTTGTTCTTGTTGGTTTGGGAGCCTTCACCTTCTACATCCTTTACCGTATCCAGAGTCAGCTAGGTTTGAGGGAGGAGGCCCCTGCAGAGGTTCTCGTGGACGTGGTTCTGCCTCTTTTTAGCCATTCAGTTCTTTGCCATTACCAACGCTTCTGGAGGACGCACGAAGTGACCGATGCACATCCCAACCCTTCTGTGGCGGTACGCGGGAGCTATCGGAAGTGGCTTAGGAGAGATATAGCTGCAAGGGCTGGAGCTCAAGGAAACTGACTCGATCATACCATCCTGAACGTTGAATAAATTGTGGACCCATTATATCGTACTTCTTTTTTATTTTTGAAAGTCTTGCTCAACCTTATGTAGTAGAAGTAATCGAATTAATAACAACGAGTTTTGGAGAGTTTCCCCCCTCCTTGATTCCATTCTTCAAGTCTTCTCAACCTTGATTTTTATTTCGATAAATTGTGACCGGGTCTCGATGTGAGACTGCCTACGTATCATCCTGGCGAATGAATCAAGTCATGACGTAGTTCAGGGTAGGGTTCACTCTGGTTTTGACACTCTCCTTTTGCGCTCTAACTTTTGCCTAGAACCGCCTTTTCGGATTTTCGGTCTAGCGAGCTCATTTATTGTATGCCTTAACTTTTGCCTAGGATGCTCTGACGGGTTTTCATCCTAGTAGGCTTTTGCTCTAATTTTTGCCTGGGACTGCCCGCCCTTGCGGTTTTCAGCCTAGCGAGCTTCTCTCAGGGGTAATAGCGCTTAAGCTGGTCCAGGTTGACCAAAGTTGAGAATTCGTTTCCGTCCAAATCGATAAGTTGCCTAGCTCCTTCGGATAGGGTAGTTTTGATGATATATGGCCCGGACCACTTTGGTCGAAACTTTCCTCGTGGATCGTAGACCAGAGCCCGGATTTCCTTCAAAACCATGTCACCTTCTGCCAAATCCCTGGGTTTCACTTCTTATTAAACGCACGTGCGATTCTCCGTTGATACCCTTGAATATGGGAAAGAGCCCTCAACCGGCGTTCATCAAACAACATAAGTTCTTCGAATCGATTACTCAACCATTTCGCTTCTTGGACTTCGCACTCGACCATAGTCCAAAGAGATGGGACTTTCAATTTGATGGGGAGCACTGCTTCCATTCCGTAAACCAGGGAGTAGGGGGTTGCCCCGATTGGTGTTTGCACAGATGTACGATATCCCCATAAAGCTAGGGGCAATTGCTCATGCCAGTCCCTTGCAGATTGAATAGTCTTCTCCAAAATAGCTTTGATCGTTTTGTTCGCCGCGTCCACAGCCCCATTGGTTTGCGGCCGGTAAGTTGTTGACTTGTGCACTTGGATTTGGAACTCATCCAATACTTCCCGAGCTCGCCCTTTAAAATGAACCCCATTATCAGACACAAAAGTTTGAGGAACCCCATACCGGTAAATGACATTTTGCTTGATGAAATGCGCAACTTGAACTGCAGTCAACATGGTGTAAGAAGCAGCTTCTACCCATTTTGTGAAATAATCGATGGCTACCAAAATGAACTTGTGACCATTAGATGTTGCCTGCACTATTCTCCCAATGACATCAATTCCCTATGTCGAGAAAGGCCATGGCGAGGTCGTTTGTTGTAGCTCATGCGGCGGAACATGCGTGAGGTTGGCATGGATTTGACATTTTCGACACCTTCGTACATACTGCACACATTCCGTTTCCATGGTGGTCCAGAAGTATCTCTGCCTGAGGATTTTCTTGACGAGCATTATTCCGTTCATGTGGGGGCCACGTACACCTTCGTGAACTTCTTCCATTACCCTTTTCGCATTTTCTCCATGGACGCATAATTTGTGCGTGCCACAGTGCGATTTTCGGTATAAGTTTCCTCTGCAGATAATGTACTGAGCTGCCATCCTTTGAAGAGCGATTCGGTCCTTCTTACTTGCTCCCATGGGGTACTCTCCTCTTTCCACATATCTCCAAATGTCATGATACCATGGGTGGCCATCGTCAGGTTCGTCGACCACCATGACATGTTGGTATACCGGTGTGTCCCTTTGTTCTATCACAATCGGTCTTAACTTTACGCCAACGGGGATCTCAACCATAGATGCCAGTGTTGCCAAAGCGTCCGCAAATTGATTTCTGAGCCTCGGGACATGAGTGAGTGTCACCTTGCCGAAGTGAGGGATAAGGTCTTCGAGATCCTGATGATACAGTTTCAGCTTTTCTTCCTTGACCTTCCAGTCGCCGTTTGCCTGGGATACGACCAAGTTCGAGTCTCCCACAACTTCCAATCTTTCTATGCCAATCTCAATGGCTGCTTCCATGCCTACGATGCAAGCTTCGCCGATCCTGATTCTTTCTTTTTCCAAAGTTAAATCCCGTAAAGCCTCCTCCACAGCCAATCTGGAATCATAAAAGGTTTCGAAGTTTGGAGCTGCCTGAGAAAGAACCATGTACGGAGCGAAAGAGCTTGGTAAGTTCTTGGTTATAATCTGTATCTGCTCCTTCAAATCTGGCTTGTTCTGCATTTGAGCAGCCTTAGCCCTCCAACGCTTCACAAAGTCGGCGAAGCTTTCCTTCTCACTCATCTTGGTGCTTTCCAATTCTCTCGTGGTCATTTTCAAGTCAATGTTGAAATCATACTGGGCCACAAAAGCTGTCCCGATGTCTTCCCAAGTCCTTTTCTTGGATGGTTCAAGAGTGAGGAACCATTGTAATGCTGGACCAGACAAGGACTCGTGGAACAATTGGGCCATAGCTTCCTTCTCGATGCCACGCATGGTGAGGGAACCGACGTATCCTTAGAGATGGGCCCTCGGATCGCCAGTACCGTCAAACTTTGCAAAGTCAACTCCTTTAAACTTTTCCCGCAACTTGGCATTTGGAAAGAGGCAGAGCTTGCTCATGTCAATTTCTCCTTTCCCAAGTCGCTTAGTCTCTTGAACGGATTCCTCCAGCTTGCCAATTTTAGCAATAAGGGCACCCAGGTTGGGATCAGCTGCCGATGTTTCTTCTTTGAGTCGTTCGGGCTGTGGCCTAGCCTGAATCTTATTGCTGATTTCCTGCATACTTTCCATTATCATGTTCGTGTCGTTCTTCTTAGAGACAACGGTAGCCTTAAGTTGCACGTCGACACCGGCGAGGGACTGTTTAAACTGAACGTCCATGTTAGCCATGTTTTGCCTGAGTTCTTCTATTCCGTCTCCTTGATCAGCCATGGGTAAAGGATTTTCGGGAGGGATTGAGACTGCGGGTTCTTCTAACAACGGTTGCTCCTCTTGCTCGACTTGGACTTCGAACAGTGGGGTTTCTTCCAGGGTGTCTACGCGAACTAGTCTTTGGGATGGACGAAACCAATTGGGTACAGCCTCTTTTCTTCGCAGGCGATCAATGTTGGCAGCACTGGCAACAAGTCAAAAGGGAGCAACTCATAACTGATCCGAATGCTCGCCCTACCTTCTACGCGTCTCCTAGAAACAAGGCCTAGGACCTATCGTGGCTTGAATCTCACTTAAGACATTTGTACAGAAGATTTTCGATAGTCTGGGTAGGTGCTGTCAGGTTGGTTAAATTCCGAACGGTTCGGAACCAGAGCCAATCTTCTTATCGTGACCATCCGAGACAGAGCAATGTGACCATCGGAATCAAGATACACACGTGCTTAAGGCTAGACTCAAACCAAGGGAGCCGTTTGGGCACGGCAAATACCAGAGGTATCGCAAATTCTATGGATTTAAGGTCTCCTAGACCGACTGGAGGGCCTTAAAGAATTCTAAGAGAGCCTAATCCTCTAGCCCGCAAGATGCAATAATGCATGAATGATGTGTGTGTATAGGAATAAAATGATGTGTGTGTATAGGAATAAAATGCACGTAAACAAGATATAACACATAAGTCCTAGCCATGGGTTCCTGTCCTAGTTGGGAAAGTTCTATGGCTATGTACAAGTGCAAAAGCTAGTTTTGGTTTCAGAAGGGTTCCCCGAACTAGAGCCAAGATGTACTACCCCATGTCAAGTGTATTGCAAGACAATGGTCGAACAACACGATGGCTCATCATAGTCGAGGGTTGCTAAGCATCCCGGGAGAGCTTGTCACCGGTAGACCGGGCAAGATAGCCAAAACACACTAGCGAGGCTTGTGCAGTGCAAAGTGTACATGATAAAAGAGTTTAATCTTTCGAAAAATATTTGAAAATCCCCTTTTTGAAAACACCTTTCAAGTTTGGCCCTCTTGATCATTCAATACTTTTATACATTTAAAAAAAAAGTACTGAATGAAGTTTGATATCTCCAGCGGAGTCGCCACTGTGGGCTCCCGTGCCCTTTTTTTTTGAAGAGTCGCCACCCGAATTTTTGAGATGGATGATCCGAGAAACCGAGAACTTGTTTGCAAAAGGTATTTGGTCTAGCGAAAATGTGGAGATTTTGGGTTCGGGAGCCACGTTACCAATGGGGAAGGTTTTTCTATAAAAAGCACCCCACTCGCCTGGTAAAACCGGTCTCTACTTATGTTTTCAAAAAGGGGAAATCTTGAATATCATTTGGGAATATCAAGCTCTTTAATAAAAACAAATAGCGGGAAAGGGACATGGGGAATATATCACATTGACGTGCATGTGGTACGGTCTGTACAGTAGTGATAAAATGGTGTGAGCAGATTGAATGAAAAACATTTAGCAAACTGTTTGGACCTTAGTCATACTGTACACTGCACACGCGCGGCACCTCAACATACCGTGTGGGACGTCTACTTTGCTGTCAGACTGTTATAGGTTTTCAAAACATCATCTAGCTCGTTACTTTCTCCACACAACTTTTGAAAAACTCATCAGAAACCTCACGACAGTCAGATCATCCCAAGGATGTCGTTATTTTCTCAAAACATGACTTTAAAATAGTTTTTAACACTCTTGATCATTCGGGATGATCTAGAAAACCCTTTTTTAAGAGCCACGACATGGCTTGTAGATATGGTCTTATTTTGAAAGAAATAAAAATAATAAACAGAAGATACAGACAGTCACAACAGAGGATAACTCAGATCCAGACAGCCTGCTTACGATAATATCAACGTATAAGATGTCGTGCGCTGCAGGTCAAGGTGACGCGCGCCTGGTCAGCCAGCCGCGCGGTGCTTCAACCTCAGCACAGTACTGACTTTGTTTTATGAAAATGAGTTTTAAATCAGAACATAACCAAAAGGGATTAGATCTGACGGCAGGAAAGACCCCTCAGGGCCAGAACAAAGTCTAGCCCAAGGAAACTTGTTTTTACCTTTGGTGTTGAGTTTGATCAAGGATGGTTGATGCAAAAATGAGGATGGATCATGACGGATGTGGATGGAGGAGGTTGAATGAGACAAATGAAGTATAGGTGTGAGAGAAGGTTAGGTATTTTGGGGGATGAAACTTTGAAGTTAGTGAGAGATCAACTTCAATGACGAGCAGGGAATGAGTGAAAGTGCTTAAAGAATGTCTTTTGTGAATGCCATTCTTTAAGGCTTGGAAATGGAAATGGAAATGGGAAAGTGGGTATGAAAACTAGAGAGAGAAAGCTTATAGAGTAAGAATGCCCAAAAGCCAACAGAAGAGCGAAAAGGAGAGAGCTCCTTTCCCTTGGGTGGAGGGGTTAAATTATAGGCAAAAGGCTAAGAATTTTGAATTTCAAATAGTAGAGGTATTTTCTAGGCGGGCCAGAAGTGCACTTTCGGCTGAGCCATTCATCAGCTGTGGCTCAAACTGGCGTGGCCGGCAGCTTTCTGAGCCAGCCAGAACTTTTCTCAATGTGCTGTGCAGTAAGTCAAGGTCGCGCATGGTCTCTCAAAATTTCTACCTGCCGTGCGCAGCAGTTCCATTCTGCATGGTACCTCCTGCTTCTGTCCAGGGGCTTTTGGGCTTTATCTGGGCTTTTGGGTTTTTTTGGTTTACATGGGCTTAGAGGAAATCCTTTTTCAAACTCACAAAGGTCTCGTTTCCTTTATTTTATAATCGGGGCGGACAAAAACTCTCCGAGTCCGGATTGGGGTGTCTACACCGTTCCCACCAACTTTTCTTGAGGTGGAAACTTGGCCATGAATGTAACCTCCGCCAGTAGGGTTAGCCATCTCGGCCGAATCCGATCCATTATCCGCTCCGAACGGATCAGATATTCGGAGATTTTTTCGGATATCAGAGTGGATTCAGATTTTTTTTTTTTAAAAATTCGGATATCGAATTGGATTTGGAGGTAGGTTTACCTCCGATCCGAATCGGAACCCCGATCCAAATCTGATCCGAATCTGATATCCGATCCGCTCCGAATACCCCCACTATAAATACCTCTTATTTTTTACCTGTTAGGGTTACCACAATACATGACATCCACCAGCAGCTCTCGCCTCTCTGGCTGAGAGGCAGCTCTACATCTACATTCTACTGCCGACCAAGACTTCAAGAGTTCAAGTACCTCCTTTGCTCCCCAGTCGACTCCACCGTCCATCGCACTACCCCAGTCGACTCCACCGTCCACCCCACTCCCAGTCGACTCCACCGTCCACCCCACTCCCCAATCGACGTCGAGTGTCGACCAGGGTACTCTCTCTCTCTCTCTCGTTCTTTCTCTCTCTCTCTCTCTCACACTCTCTCTCTCTTTAATCTACTATCTCTCTCGCTCTCTCGAGATCTATTAGGGTTATTTCTGAATGGCGATGCCCCCTCCTCGCTCGAGATCTCCGACACCAACCGGACCAACCCTACGCTCGTCAAGGTAAACCGAATATCACAAAACAAACAAGTAACAGGTTAGTTGATCGGCTCTATTCTTGGGTTTCTTTGAAAATCGAAAATCATTCTTCATTCTATCTCTCTGTCTCTCGATTTGTGGGTTTCAGACTGTGAATTTATACAGAAATTGTTGGGCTTACCCACAGTGTAACATCTTTGTGGGTTTTTAGGGTTAGTTATTGTAGGGATCTACAGTGGGTTGGCGCTTGGTAGAAATGGAATGGCAGGTGGACAATTGTGATGTCTGCCAAACCTTTATTTAGGTTCTAAGAGTTTCATCTAATTATACCTACCGAATGTCGAAATTTCATGACAAGTATTTGCAGAAAGTTGTAACTGGTCGTCGCTGGATATATAGAATGCTTTTCTTATTATCGTTGGGATATGCGTAGTTTGATGTAGTCGGGTTTTTGGGAAACGAGTATTTGTGAGTTTCCAGTGGCTGTATATTATACCGCTGTACTAAATATTTGATCTTGAGTGTCTCCCTGGGCAGGATGGATCTGTTTTCTGCTTTAGATTCAAATTTATCTGGATGGATTAATGGATTATCCTTTTAGTTGCTACTACACTTTATCAATGGCCACTTATGTAAGAAATATTCTAAATCACAATGCAAGTCAGATTTGTTAATTGTTAGGACATCTGGAGAGTGGCTTTTTGGTCAGTCTAGTAGTAAAGAGTGATATGTTTGCATTTTATGTGACAGGTGGTACTATGCAATTTTTGGAGTTTGGACTTTGGATGGATGCTTCCTATTAGAGAGTGATATGCTTTCAATGAATCAATGGTGTATCCATTTTTTTGGAGGTTCAAGAACTTTAGAATTATGTAATTATAAAGTATGGAATTATGTAATTATGAACTTTAGTATTTTGCATTTGCTACTATGGAATTATGTAATTATGAAGTACGGATGCCCAACAATGTGTTGTTGGATGAACTATGGAACTCTAGTATTGTTGTTGGATGCAATGGTGTTGTTTTAACTTATTTGGCTAAGTTAATGCCTAATAGTTGTGGCTTAATTGGCAGATTCAATTGTGGCTTAATTGGCTAAGTCAATGTCCTACAAATTTTTTTTTCAAATTCGGATTCGGATATCCGATCGGATCTCTGTTCCCCGTTTGGGGCGGAGATGGAGGATGAAGATAATATTTGTTCGGAGTTCGGGGTGGATTCGGGGGTGGGTGGAAGGTTCGGATTCAGATATTGCAATATCGGACTCCGATCCGACCCGTTGTCATCCCTATCAGCCAGCCTCGTGGACTGACTGGCCTCCATTCTTTGGACCAGAGCTAACTCTCCCTCTTCTCCTATAAATACCCCCCTTTGTTCATCTTTCAAAATCCTTCCCCTCTCGTAACCTGACTCCCGAACCCAGATATGGTTATGACGGACTGGTTCCTTCACTTTTTCAAATCAAATAGTGCGGCAGGTGCTTTGAAATACGGTTCTTTGGGTGTTGGACCTTTAAACCCGAGTGGCGACTCTGTATTCTGAGCGCTTGCTTCTCCGTTCGCGCTCCCTTAATTTTCGGGCCGCTTTGGGGAAGGAACGAAATCCTTTCCAAGGGCATGCTGCCCACACATATGGTGTGTTAAAAGCAAGATAAGTTTTGAAACCACAATGGGGCCAGACTTGGTAGCGCATTGTGTGGTGTGTGTGAAAACGTTTTCAAAAGACCCAATGAGAACCCGGAGCGGCGGAATTGTAGACACCCCAATCTAAATCTCCTGATTGTTTTACGGTTTCTTGTTTCCCCGATGATGAATTTGGGTTAAGAATAGACTTGAGTTTGGAATGGTTTGAGCTTTGTGAGTGTGGAGCCCTCCTTGAGTCTTTTTACCCTCAGAAACCCTAAGTCAAAACCCTAAAGATAGGGTTGACCATCGCGCGTGGGTGTGGAACCCTCACACCAATGCATCATGGAGGTTGTTTTTCGAAGGGACAGTGCCATAGCTAACAGAGAACCGTCGACCGGTGCTCGCCACCAAGGCGACAAGCTTCTCCCCTCCGCAAGGAGGCATCCCCTGGGCTACGCACCGTGGCATATTAGGAATCAAAGTCCATTTGCCAGTTACGCTTTTCCGTGTGGGGACACCAATGCATCATCGGGATTGTGCCATAGCCAACAGATATCCATCAGCCGGCGCTCACCACCAAGGCGACGAGCTTACCTCTCAGTAAGGAGGCATCCCCCGAAAGGAACACCAATGCATCATAGAGGAAGAATACCAAAGGGACAGTGCCGTAGCCAATGGATGAGATCCATCGGCTGGCGCTCCTCGCCAATCTCATTGAAATGGGCAAGGAGCTTACCTCTCCACAAGAAGGCCTCCCCCGAAGGGAACACCAATGCATCTGTAGACACCCCAATCTAAATCTCCTGATTGTTTTACGGTTTCTTGTTTCCCCGATGATGAATTTGGGTTAAGAATAGACTTGAGTTTGGAATGGTTTGAGCTTTGTGAGTGTGGAGCCCTCCTTGAGTCTTTTTACCCTCAGAAACCCTAAGTCAAAACCCTAAAGATAAGGTTGACCATCGCGCGTGGGTGTGGAACCCTCACGCAAGTGTTCTATGCCAGGTATGGGTCAAAGTCAATCTGTTGACCGTTGACCCTCGCGTGACCTTTAGAATCCTCGCGCGCGTGTTTAGAACGCTCGCGCGATGGTTCTCTCCTGTCCCCATCCTTAATTTCCAGCTGGATTTTGTAATGATTATGGGTCTAGTAAGCCTGAGGAACCCCGTTCTCCACCAGCACAGCTGTTGTAGACTGCGTGGTTGGCTCTTCCCAACACAACCACTCCCATCACCTTGTTGGAGGCCTTCTCCACCAAGTCTGTTTGACCAGCCTTGTTGGCTGATTTTTGGGCCATGTCTACCACCCATGCATTTCCCTATATATACCCCCATTGCTTCCAAAGCAAAGGACACACAATATCAAGCAAAAAAGGCTTACCAACCATAACCTCACTTGCAATTCACTCACTCTTGTGCTCTACATACACTCATTTTCCAAGCTACACCATCTTGTTCAAGCCATTCCAAAACAACTCAAGAAAAGGTATAAACATTTACCTGCTTTCTGTTCTGATCCCTGGGGGGGGCTGGCAGGGCCAAGGCTGGTAATCAATACCAGTTCTGGCCCTAAAGTCAGCAAAGCTACAAGAAGCATGTGATTGGGAACCCTCGCGCGACGGTTTAGAACACTCACGCGACACTTTGTGTCTTTGTGAGATGCAACCTTGTGGGGAAGGGTATCCTGGTTTTTCAGCTTTTTATACTTCTATTACTGTTTTGAAGCATGTTAGAGCTTTTAGATCACTGTGCTGCATGAAAAAAGCCATAGTTAGCTTATTTTTACAGTATTATTTAGTTTGGAATGCCTTTGGGAAGCTTCTGAGTATGTTTCAGAGCCCCAAACATGCTAAGCAATTCCTGGAAGTCCAGTCAGAACCCTCGCGCGTGTGTTCTAAATGCTCGCGCAATGGTTCTTTGTTTTCCAGTGATTGCCTTGGCATGGCAACTAAGGCTTAAGGCCTCTGTTTATTCACCCCCACTGTTTAGGGGTTGTATTTTAATTTGTTTGGCTTCTGTTTAACTTAATTTGTAATAAGTAGTTACATTCCAGTACATATACAACTGCTTGGTTTGCCCCCTGGTTGAGCACTGGTCCTTCCAGAGCCCAGAAGGGGATCAAAATCCAACCTGTGGTAGGAACAAACACGCGCGCGAGGGTTTGGAATTGTTGTGCGATGGTTCTTTGCATGTACGTAGATCCATGCATGCAAAGGTGGCCGTTGTGTTTAGCAAATTTGAAACCTTGTGCAGTACTATTATTCTGGTCAAAGGGTTGGGTTTTTATCCCATTTTCATAGTATTCCATCCATCCATGCTCAATATAACACATCTTGCAACATGTTACGGTTTTAAATCCCCGATTAACTGTTTCCCCGCCCTAATTGGCTAAAATTGGTTAAAAAAGAAGAAGAATCACAAAAGTTTTCACAAAATGCCAAAGTAAAGACCGATCTCCGAATTGGGCGAGAGGGGTGCCTTAAAACCCTTCCCCTCTCGTAACCTGGCTCCCGAACCCAGATATGGTTATGACGGACTGGTTTCCTTCACTTTTTCAAATCAAATAGCGCGGCAGGTGCTTCAAAATACTGTTCCTTGGGTGTCGGACCTTCAAACCCGAGTGGCGACGCTTTATTTTTTGCGAGCGCCTGCTTCTCTGCTCGCGCTCCCTCGATCATGGGCCCTTGCTTCGGGAAACAAAATTCCCGAAGGCTTGCATCTTGGAATCCGGAAATTCCAGGGCATGCTGCCCACAGTGGCGACTCTACTGGGGATAATCGAACCAATATTAATTCATACTTAGAGTTTAATACGTTTGTGAACAATCCCTAAAAAGTCTGTCAAAACGGTGAGCTTCGCGCTGCCGAAGGTTGGAATGGTGATTTAACAGGACCTCGTGTCCAGCCAATCTGATCTGGGACTTTTTCAGTTGTTCACTTGCGTGGTTTCCTCTAAAGATGGACTAAATAAAGTGAGCCGAGCTTGAAAAGACATTTTGCAATTTTGTGATTCTTCTTCTTCTTAATCAAATTTTGGCATCTCATTTGCATCGATGTGAGATAAGCCTCGTTGGATCGTTTTGGCAATCCAGCACGGTTTACCGGAGCCCGGGGACCCCGAATGACTAACAACCTTCGACGATGATGGGTCATGCTACCGTTTGACCGTTGCTCTGCGAATCGAGGGCAATGGGAGGTATATCTGTGGCCCTAGTCCGAGGAACCCGTTACAAACCAAAACCGGCCTTTGCATATATACAAAGCATTAGAACTTTCCAAACTAAGACAGGTACCTGCAGGGTAAGATCTATTTGCATCTAACCCCATAAAATGCCTGTGTGTTACTTCTTTCCTTATCGCATGCTCTGCTCATTCATACCATCCTGCGTAGGAGCATTTTTTAGGGCAACTTCTAGGTTCCCGTTTAAAAGACAAGTCTGTCTTAAAATTACCGGGACACTACTACGACCCGATGAAGAGTCGTGCATCTCATTGATGCACGTGTTCATTCCAAATCCTTGGGGAGGAGGGACTTTGGGAAATCGGAAATTTCTACACCCTCGTCTTTACACCTGCTTAGGGTTTCAAATAGAGAACAAGGAACAATAGAAAGAATGCCATGATGCTTACACCAAAAAGGGGGGTAACAAGTGTCTCGTCACTTACACCACCTGGCTAAACAGCGCCCTGCCGCTCCGGCCATTATGGTTATGGTATCATGACACTCATACTTTGTTCCAGCTTCAAAAGTTGAAACTTTAAGCAGCAAGATTGCCGAAGGTATAGGTTTCTTTTGGCATCTTTTAGTCCTGTTTGCCTCAAACAAGGATACATACCTGAACAGAATTCTGAGGGTTCTGACAGTATTCGGATAATTTGAGACGGACTCGTCTTTTAGTTCTAGAGTCTAGGGACACGGACAATGCAAGCCGCATCTGCGCTTTAGTCTTTTATTTAGATTAAAGTAGCAGCAGGACCCTTATCTTGGTATTCTCTTTCTCTGCAAGAAAAGTTCTGAGCCATTGCACCTCCAAGGAAAGTATCGAGGCAAGACCGTAAACCCGCTTGGGAACGTCTGCAACGGAATCCGAGTCAGAGGCTTGTTAGGTTGCAATCTCAGTCAGTCACAACGGAGGACTCCCCGCTCTCTTCATTGGGCGCTTTACAGGCAAGCTCAACTCAATCTTCGAGGAACCAGTGACTCCAACCCCTTCTTCAGCTGCAAATACTCCCAAAAATCCCAACATGGCTGGAACACCGCCCCATCAACCGCTCACCGTTGAAGACATGCTCATGAATCTCCAGAATAGTATCACTACAATGCAGCAGAGATCAGCTCAGACCGATGCAAATATCACCCACCTGAATAACCTTATCAACACTCGTCTTCCGCCTCCATTCAAGACCGAAGACGAGGACGATGAGGATAACCAGGAGCAGCCCGTCATGGTCCCAGATCCGAATCACGAGGGGCGTCTCATTGTTCAACCCAACCCTAGGGTAGCTCGTGTACCTGCTGTCAACGAAAATCCTGTAGGCAATGCCCTGAATCCGGACATAGCTGCTCTTACGGCTAAGATGTCTTTTCTTGAGGAATCCATTGCCAAAGCAGAAAAGGTCAAAGCTGGAGGGATTGACCTAGATCGTCTCTGCTTGTATCCTAATGCCAAACTCCCTGAGAAATTCAAAATGCCCGACCTGGCAAAGTTTGATGGCAGTGGTGATCCACGAACCCACCTCTACAGTTACCATGCTGATATGAAGCTCCTGTCAGTTGAGCCCGAAGCCATGTCACAACTCTTTCCCCAAACCCTTTCAGGCCCTGCTTTTCATTGGTTCTTGTCACTCGACATAGCCAAAAGGAGTACCTGGGAAGATATTGGGGCTGCGTTTATTTCGCAGTATAGCTACAACTCTCAGCTGAAAATGACCACACGGGAGTTAGAATCTACAAAGATGGAAGCAAAGGAGACCTTCGCTGACTTTGTCAAGAGATGGAGGGCCAAGGCTACGTTGATGACTGATTGCCCCAGCGAGAAAGACCAGCTCCGCATCATCTCTCAGAACCTTCAACCAGATTATGCTAAGCACTTGGTTCTCGCTCAAGCATCTGCAAACTTTAAAACCTTCTTCGATTCTGGCCTGGCCATCGAAGATGCACTGCAGAGCGGGATACTATCAAGAGGGGAGTCTTCTAACCCTCCGAAAGCAAAGCCCCGCGATTACTCTGGCAACACCAATGCTCTGTTTGGGAGTGGGACTTACTCAAATACAGCAACCAGCGGCACAAATGCCACTTCCTCTAACACCGCCAACCACATCTCCGATGTCAATCAGGTGTAAACACCACAAAACAGCCGGCCCCGCGGTCAGCCCCGCAGCTTCTCTGCAATTGAGGCGCCTCTGTCCTTAGTTTTGGAGAAGTTAGTTAAGTCAGGGCATCTCAAACCCCTGGATCCAGGTCCGTTACCCAAGAACCCTCCGCCAACCTTCAAGGCCAACCTGTACTGTGCCTACCATCAGGGAGCTGGTCATCTCACAGATTCTTGTTTTCGCCTCCGACATGCGATTCAGGATCTCATAGATGACGGAACTCTCCAGGCTCCACCTCCACCCTCTCAAAAGCCAAACATTCTCTCCAATTCCTTGCCTAACCACAAAGCCATCCCCCATATCAACCAAATATCTCTCAGCTCTGCTCAAATCAATCCCAACTCTACCTCATTTGACCCTACAAGCCATATAGTCTCCACTGATCAGCCCAGGCCGGTTGTATCTTCTCCACCTGAATCCTTGGCCGAAGTCTCATACATACGAGTAGAGGAAGGCCAGATTTTTGACTCTGATGTACCTCTGGAACGCTTGTAGAATGGGGTATTTATCCTTGGCACATCCGTCAGTGATCTTTCTCGCCAGCCGATTCCTGCTGTGCATCTCAGTTCTGCCTCTTCCCTTGACAGTCCATATTTCACTGCAATGGATCCTAACCCATCTCTCAGTTTGACGAACTGGATGCCATTCAGTGCACCTCCCCCGGAAGCTGACATGCAAGCTATAAATTGGGCCATTGCCGACAACATGGATTATGCCACTCCAGTAATCAATGAGTGGACAGCACTCGAGCTAGAGGGGTTCCCGCAGCAGCCTGAATATCTCCCGTTCGATCAAGCCTGGTATGATGGGTGGATGGCTGGTCATGAAGCTGCCATGATCGATCCTTTGGATGAATTCTCTCTTTACATGTTGTTCCATCAGGCTGAACCTGTCAGCCCTGAAGTAGACTACAATTGGGACCCCGAACCGATCTGGCAAGATCCTGTGGTTTTGGATCCTAACCCTCAGCAAGGCTACGCTATACCTGCCTATCTGCAGCATTACGTAGAGGACGACTTGGTTCAGGAAGAGCCTCGGGTCTTGGGGGATCATGTTTCCTCTTTCAACTCAGTCTTCGACTCGGTCTATGATGCTGATCACGACCCTTGCTCCTACATCATTGATGAGAGACTCCCCCGTCCTGTGGTTCCTTATCCCAGCAATAGAGACTGCAGTATCATGGTAACCGATCTTATTCCTCCTACTAATCTATGGGACGTCAATGAGGTTGTCGATATCCAAGTGGGGAATGAAGTCTGGGCAGTTAACCGCTCCTTGGCAGAGGGTGGACTGTGGGACGTCCCGTTTATGGCCAATCCGGAGCCAGTTACCGAAGTAGCAACGGTCGTTGATGTGAGTTTCTGGGACTCGCTCTTGATGAAGGACCTGGCAGAAGACCTGGGGCTGGACATGGAGGTACCGAAATCTGTAACGGCCGCTGATAAAGGGAAGCGTAAGCTGGGGGAAGTCCCTGCTGATCTCTGGGATGTGAATGAAGATCCTCAAGTTGTGCCTTCTTCAGAAAACGTGCATATTACGAGGAGTGGACGGATTTTCCAACCTACAAATCTGCAAGTTGGGACTTCCTCCAACCCTTCTAACTCAAGGAATGAACCCCTTCCTGGGACTGCGCCACTCGAGTTGCCAAGCACGGATCTTATCCGGAAGCAACTAGAGCGGATTCCTGCTGCTATATCCATCTGGGGACTGATCTGTTCCTCCCGAGAGCACCGTCAGATGTTGTGCCAAGCTCTTGCCCGTCTCGAGATTCAAGCTGACATCACTCCTAAGGTGATGATATCCCTCATTCTTCCTCCTACTTCCAAGCACACCGTGGTCTTTACTGACAAGGATCTACCAGTCGAAGGGGTTGATCACAACCGCCCCTCCATATTACGGTTAAAACCCGCGGACTCTGGGTCCCCACTGTCCTCATTGACAATGGCTCAGCCATCAACGTTTGTCCAATGAGGGTGGCCTATCGTTTGGGTTTCGCCAAAAAAGACTTTTCACCTTCTAACCTGGCCGTCAAGGCCTATGACGGCACCCATCGCATGGTCGAGGTGACTTTAATGCTCAAGCTTGACGCAGAGGGCTTTGAAATGGACGTTGAGTTCCATGTGGTTGACATTCCTGCCACTTTCAACCTGCTACTGGGCAGGCCATGGCTTCATCGGTCAAACATCATGGCTGTGCCATCAACTCTCCACCAGAAAGTCATGCTGGGACTACCTACTGGTACGCTGACCATTTGGGTATCATGCATGGTGAGGAAGACATTGACCTTGGGGGTTTCTCGTTCGACATTTCTGGGTCTGTTTTGGCTATCAATGTGGATGGGGACTTTCTTATCAGCTCTGTTGCAATGGACATCATGCTAAGAATGTCTTATTTTCCTGGTCTAGGTTTAGGAATTCGCCACCAGGGAGTCCCGGAGTTCCCTATCTTTCCTTCTTGTGAGGGGCGTTTCGGTTTGGGGTACACTGCCTCTGCTAATAATGCCAAAAGAAGGAAACATACGGGAAAACCTCGTACTTTTTATGGCGATCCTGATAGCTATTTTGTGCACGAAGTCGGGAAAGCAGCTTATACTGGGCAGGCAGAGCCGTTTATTAATCCTGAGACTGGAGAACTGCTTCCGGGTTTCGAGGTTTTTGCTGATGACACCTGGTCATCTACTGATGAGGAGCCAGAGAAGATGGAATTCAAGCGGAAGCTTGCTCAGCCAAAGTTGAAGGTGGTATTGGTGGGGACTTTTGATCGAGGAGCTTAGGAATCGTTATTCAGAATTCTCCCTGCGGGTTTAATTGAGAAAGGCGAGGAAGAAGTGAAGTGTTCGTGCTCGGGTCAGATGTTTTGGAGGATCCGACATCGCTCATTGTGGAAGCCAAGGGCAGTCTTAAAATTGCATTTTCAAACCACGCTTAACTTGCATTGATGACACTTCTGAGTCTGTGTCTGAGTCAGAGTCAGAGTCCAGTGAGTCGTCTAAGTTTAGCTCTGAGTCGGAGTTTGTGCCGCTGGGCCCTCCACGTCATAGCTTTTATTTCGAGTTTGATTCGCTTTTACTGGGCAACCCTGAGGGGTTTTGTGAAATGAATGACTCGTCTTCTGACTACTTGCATGATCCCTATATAAACTGTGTTGACCCCGACGATGAAGGGATAGATTTCGATAGGGATATTCCCAAGGAAATCCATGCCCTCATCGACAGGGAAGACGAAAGGCATGCTCAGCCATTAAAAGAAGAAGTAGTTTCTATAAACTTGAAAGATGAGAATGATCCCCGAATGGTTCAAGTAGGCTCAACGCTTTCACCAAAGGAGCATCGTGACTTCAAAGCCTTGCTCACTGAATACATTGATGTCTTCGCATGGTCTCATCAGGACATGCCAGGTATCGATCCCGAGATGGTGGAGCATCGTATCCCCCTGTTGCCAAACGCTAAACCTGTCAAACAGAAGCTCAGGCGGATGAGGCCGGATTGGGTACAGAAGATCAAAGAAGAGGTTACCAAGCAGATTGACGCCGGTTTTCTCATGGTTTCTCAGTATCCTACTTGGGTTGCCAACATTGTTCCTGTTCCTAAAAAGAATGGGCAGATACGGGTCTGTGTTGATTTCAGGGACTTGAATAAAGCAAGCCCCAAAGATGATTTTCCCTTGCCACATATCGATGTGCTTGTGGATAATACGGCGGGGCATGCCTTGCTCTCGTTCATGGATGGATTTTCAGGCTATAACCAAATTCTTATGGCACCCGAGGACCGTGAGAAGACAACGTTCATCACTGAGTGGGGGACTTACTGTTACTTGGTCATGCCGTTTGGGTTGAAGAATGCCAGACCAACCTATCAACGGGCTGCTACGACCATCCTGCATGACATGATGCATAAGGAAGTGGAGGTCTATGTCGATGACATGATAGGCAAATCTAAAACTCAAGAGGGACACATCCCTGTTCTTAGGAAGTTCTTCGAGAGGCTTCGTAAGTTTCGTATGCGGCTTAACCCACAGAAATGCACTTTTGGGGTCACAGCTGGCAAGATGCTCGGTTTCATGATTACTACTCGAGGCATCGAATTTGATCCATCAAAGATCAAGGCAGTACTGGAGATGAAGCCCCCAGTATCCGAAAAGGAGTGCGAAGCTTTCTGGGAAAAGTACAATTCATCAGCAGATTCATCGCCAAGTTGACCTTAACTTGCGAGCCGATGTTTCGTCTACTCAAGAAGAACACGCCGTTTGTATGGTCCGACAGGTGTCAAGCAGCTTTCGAATCTATTCAGAACTACCTGCAGAATCCTCCGGTTCTGATGCCGCCCATGCCAGGGAGGCCCTTGATACTTTATCTGTCTGTGAATCCTACATCTATGGGATGCTTGCTAGCTCAGGAAGGGGATAAAGGTGTTGAAAAGGCCATTTACTACCTGAGTAAGAAGATGGTAGGCTGTGAGGAACGCTACACAGCTTTGGAGAAGACGTGTTGGGCTCTTGTCTGGGCTTCTAAAAAGTTGAGACACTACATGCTGGCTTTGTAACACCCCGAATTTTGGGTACGTTAAATAAACATTTTATTGAACAACAAAAGAGAGTCTGGCTCTTTATTACATCATAAACTCCCAAAGGGTTCGTTTATTACACAAAAGGGATGGATATCTAAGGTCATCTACAGCTCCTTCTCTTCTTTCATCCTAGCAAGTTCCTCAGCTCCAAAAGCCTGCAAGGTGTACAGCTCCCCTTGTTCATCTAACAAGTCTGACACATTATACCAGCGTCGCCACCAGTATAATATGTCAGGGTCACATAAAGCAACACCGTGAGCTTGAAAGCTCAATAGAGTAATTCAAACCCACTAACCCTTAACATACACATCAAAGATAGTATACGATTTTAACATGCTTTCAAACAACTCATACAATTACACATGCGCATTCACTAACGAGCGTTGGTGTCATGTTTTCCGTGTGTCTCCCCTACGCGACTCATCGTTTTGTGTCTCATCTTTTATCATCAATTCCGAAAACACGCACGCACACAACCATGGGTTACAAGTACCTTGTGTCGCACAACAATGAGCTACCAAGTCCGGCTCATTGCCACAAGGTTACCAACGCACGGCCACAATGGCTACCAAGTCCGGCACATTGTGTCACACACACACAACCATGAGCATCCAAGACCGGCACCTTGTGTCGCAAAACAATGAGCTACCAAGTCCGGCTCATTGCCACAAAGGCTACCAAATCTGACTCATGGCCATAATGGCTACCAAGTCCGGCCATTATGCATTTCCAAAACACTTTTTATCCGTATCAACCACATCTCAGGTGTCATATCTCTACTTTTCCAATTCCATGTGTCTCGTAACATGCATCGACTCCGCGGTGGGACTATTCACATAACTCATGCGATATCATGCTCGTTAAAAGGTCAAAATACAAATACTTCGTTTCAAACGATACTTTATCTTTAAAATGCATTTCCTTCGAGAGGTTCAATAAAGCAACACATGTTTATTGACGAGTTCATACAATCACGTGGTAACTAGGCGATCAAGCAATCAAGTAGTCATAAGATCAAAGTAAACTATGTTCTTTTAAACAAGAAAGTTCTACAAGCTAAATATCACAACTATATTATCATGCTCATGTACTTCAAAGAATTCTACGTCAAACAACATCATGCGATCAACTAGCCAAGTACTACATATTTTTAATCACGCTCATATCATACGATATACGTAGGGTAGCGGTATAAGAAGATTCTACGTAGAGTTAGAGGTATAAGAAGATTCTACGTTAATCCGAAACTAGTCGGGGCCGAATAAGCTAGTTGGAAAGTGCTACGGGCGTCGAATGCTCACAATCTGCACCCAACTTTGGATGGCAGTAACTTGGTCAATACTTAGCCGAATAGGATCATTCTTGAGTCTAAAACAAAGATCTCGAAGTTCTCTACGACTTTCGTGAAGGACGTTGTTCCTAAAAACGACTTTTGCCCGGAGAAAAATGGGGATAAGAAAGTGGACAGTGAGCTGTCTGGAATGGAATTTCCAGATTTTTCACTGAACTTTGGAGGTCGATATCTTGGTCATCTCTTGACCGTTTGGGGTGGTTCTTGGGTCTAAACTGAAGCTTTCGAAGTGTTCTACGACTTTTGTGGAGGTCGTTGTTCCTAAAAACGACTTTCGCCCGGAGAAAAATGGGGATAAGAAAGTGGACAGTGAGCTGTCTGGAATGGAATTTCCAGATTTTTCACTGAACTTTGGAGGTCGATATCTTGGTCATCTCTTGACCGTTTGGGGTGGTTCTTGGGTCTAAACTGAAGCTCTCGAAGTGTTCTACGACTTTCGTGGAGGTCGTTGTTCCTAGAAACGACTTTCGCCCGGAGAAAAAATGGAGTTTTTCAGAGGACAGTAGGCTGTCCAGAAACTGGTTTCTTAGAGTTTTTAGAGAGAAGTTGGAGAATGAGGTGAAGGTGTGAGTTCAAATGAAGAAGTGGCTTGCTATTTATAGGCCAAGAACTCCCTCTCTCTCTCTCTCCCTAGCCGAATTTCCCTCTCTCTCTCTATACCTTATTTTTTTTATTTCATCAAATCTTGCTTCCTTGCAAGAAACAACCTAAAAACTAGGCATGCAAGGCTAGGATGTGTTCTTGGGATTGGATTATGGAAGACTAGGCAAGGAAGGAGATTTGATTCAAGTATTCTAATGGGGTTTGTACAAGGAAGGACAAGATTGGATGGCATTGGTTATGCTTTCACTTGAAGCATACACAAACTAGGACAAGGATGACCAAGCAAGGTCAATCAAAGGAAAGCACACATCACTCTCTCTCTCCCTCTCCCATCCGAATCTCTCTCTCTCTCTCCCATCTCTCTCGGCTTCTCTCCTCTCTCTCTCTCTCTCTCTCCCACTTGTACCACTTGGAAAGTATATATATATACTAATATATACATATGTACTATGGGTCTTTAATAAAATCTAAGTTTTCAAGTACATTAGATTTTCTAAATATAATAATCTATATACACACATGTTATATACAATATTATATATATATATATATATATATATATATATATATATATATATACACACACACAAGTACACACACACACATATATATATATATAAGCATGTACTTACAATCTAGTCTAGGGTTCCATAGTCTAATACACTAACCTAATGCTTTCAAAGTACAATGGAAGCACAAGAAGTCAATCCAAGGTACTATCTCTCTCTCCTCCTTTCTTTCTCTCTCTCTCTCTCTCTCTCTCTCTCTCTCTCTCCCCTCTCTCGGCTTTCTTTCTCTCCTTCTCTCTCATGTACTATATATATATATATATATATATATATACATACATACTAGAAAGCAAACATATATAATAATGTATTAGTGTACTAGAATATCTAATAGATTTACAAGCAAAAGGATTTTCCAATTAAAAATGTAATACTCACATGCTATATACAATAAAATATATATATACAACAAGTACATACATACATACATATATATATATATACCATTCGCAAGACGGGGCGCACCCCTTGTGCGCTTACGTCACCTAGCAGTAGTACCTATCAGACCAGCCGGCGACCGCCTCCATCGGTACACCGTCACCCATGGGCGGAGAGTCCTGCTTCGGTGAACAGTCCTGCTTCGGTGAACAGTTCCCATGGGTGATCTGCCTGCATCAAAATAATTTGTTAAATCAATTTTTTGTTTTTTCTGCTAAACTGTATGAATGGAATATTGATGAATATCAAATTCTTGAAAAACTGAATTATATGGCCGCTAATAGTTATTTGGCCAATACTAATCCAAACCAACCACGAATTGTTGGATTGATAGCCTCTGGTTTTACTAGTATTTTGAAAGCCTGGTGGGATAAGTATCTTGATCATGATTCAAGAAAACATATCACACATGCTGTTCAAACTGATGAAAATGGTATCCCTATTTTTGAAAATAAGCATAGTATACATGATGGAGTCAATACTCTAATCCATACCATTATTAAACATTTTATTAGTAAACCCACTGGTATTATTGAATATGATAAACTAACTTATGGAGACATAGTTAGTACTATTCAAAAAGAAGGTCTTCGTATGTATATTGCTATGGAGATTAATGCTAAAAATAATAAAAAAGCTAAGTATGAGCTTGGTAACTTCTGCGAACAATATGGTCAAACTAAAACCTGATTTCTGTTATCAAACTTCTGTTTTGAAAGTACCACCCTAATGGTCAGATCCAGCCATGGTAAGTCCCGCTTTAGCCAGGGAGGCGTCTAGGGCAGAAGAGTGTTGGAAGCAGCCAAAACGGGTAGTAAAATAGAAACAGCAGCAAGGTAGTGGAGATTTTAGGATCCGTTTGTTTAAACAAGATATAGATCTATACAGGTGACAGATGAACAACATTTAAGAAGTGGATTTATGAGGATCCGTTTTTAACATGTTATAGGTCTATATAGAAGTGAAAAATGAATTTCAAAATTAAGTTTAAATAGAAAGATTAATTTATATATAAGTCTCGGATCAGTTTCTTTTAGAAAAAGGAATAGACTATCCAGGTATCGTTCATCCACCGGTCTCTCTCTTATCCAAGTATCATTCATCCACCAGTCCCTCGATTCACTCCAAAGGCTCTAATTATTAGATTATGGATTATTATTCTGATTATCATGTTGTTTCTTATGATGAATTTGATTATGATAATCAACCTGTTTATGATGATAATCATGAGTCATTTGATAATTTTGACATAGTAAAGTATTGGCCAAATAACTATTAGCGGCCATATAATTCAGTTTTTCAAGAATTTGATATTCATCAATATTCCATTCATACAGTTTAGCAGAAGAAACAAAAAATTGATTTAACAAATTATTTTCTTCATAGTGCAAGTAAGCAGGTGTAGGCCTGGAGTACCATTTTCTGGTATGACCAACAGGACCAGTAGTTAATCTTTGAACATTCTGATGTACAGGTTGGTCAGTGAACTGTTTCTGTAGTTCGGTAGTCTTATCATCAGAGGAGGTCGTCTGACTAGATGATTCTCTGTATGTTACTACAACGAGCTGTGGTGTACTAGGCTCAGGTTTAACAATTAATTTGTTTAACAGATTTTCAATTTTAAGATCTTCTTGACGATTGTCAAGACTAATAGGTGATCTACGATCTGGCAGATTAATAAGAGGTTTCTCGAGCTCTTTACTAGGAGGAGGGATGCAGCAGTTAGCTATTCCACCTTCTAATTTAGTCTCAAGTTGTTTACTAATGGTCTTTAAACACTGGTTAGTGTAATTGACCTGTTCAACAATCTGCTTACAGTCAGATTTATCAGTAGGTAACTTTAAAGGAGAAGCAGTTATGCTTGATCTTTTATAATCAATAATAATTGGTTCTAGGGGTGGATGACTTACAACAGTATTATCAGATTTTTTCCATTTGGATTTAGTAATAACTTTAAATTCAGTTTGATCAATTGTTTTACTAGTCTTTTTACTAGGTTTATGAAACTTTAAATAACTAGAGAAAGGAAGTTCAACATCCTTTTCTTTCATAAACTGTTTCCATTTAACAATTAATTCAGCATTAGACAAAACTTTGTTAGAAGAATCTTTTTTACTAGTTTTCTTAACATCTTTCTTTTTATCAATATTTCTTACTTCCATTACTAATTGTTTTAATATGGCTTTTTTATCAATCTGTTTACCAGGTGATTTTACTGATCCTATTTCCCTTAGGGAGGGAAGTGAGTAATTATTATATTTATTATATGAATAAGAACTTTCAGCATAATTATCATAAAAATATCTATATTTATTACTTTCAAAAATAGATTTATCAGAAGAAATAGACTTAGTATCATAATCATTATGATCATCTTCATGATCTTGTTCATCAAAGTTTACTATGTCAAAATTATCAAATGACTCATGATTATCATCACAAACAGGTTGATTATCATAATCAAATTCATCATAAGAAACAACATGATAATCAGAATAATAATCCATAATCTAATAATTAGAGCCTTTGGAGTGAATCGAGGGACTGATGGATGAATGATGCCTGGATAAGAGAGAGACCGGTGGATGAACGATACCTGGATAGTCTATTCCTTTTCCTAAAAGAAACTGATCCGAGACTTATATATAAATTAATCTTTCTATTTAAACTTAATTTTGAAATTCATTTTTCACTTCTATATAGACCTATAACATGTTAAAAACGGATCCTCATAAATCCACTTCTTAAATGTTGTTCATCTGTCACCTGTATAGATCTATATCTTGTTTAAACAAACGGATCCTAAAATCTCCACTACCTTGCTGCTGTTTCTATTTTACTACCCGTTTTGGCTGCTTCCAACACTCTTCTGCCCTAGACGCCTCCCTGGCTAAAGCGGGACTTACCATGGCTGGATCTGACCATTAGGGTGGTACTTTCAAAACAGCAGTTTGATAACAGAAATCAGGTTTTAGTTTGTAAACCTAGATCATCTACAGATGACATACTACCAACATCGAATTGGTGAAAGTCAGGCTTTAGTTTAAAACTTAGGACATCTATAGTTGTTCCATTTGTTTCTCAAAACTCAGAAAATAAATAGATTAATGAAGATATAAGAAACATTTCCATTTTCTTTTACAAACAGGAATAAACTACCCAGTAATTACTCATCCACACATCTCTGACATCTTCAGACACAACCCATCCACCACTCCTAACTCACTACTCCCTTCTTGGCTCTGATACCATTTGGGGGCGACATGCCCCTACTGCTACCATTCGCAAGACGGGGCGCACCCCTTGTGCGCTTACGTCACCTAGCAGTAGTACCTATCAGACCAGTCGGCGACCGCCTCCATCGGTACACCGTCACCCATGGGCGGAGAGTCCTGCTTCGGTGAACAGTCACAAGCGAGAGTTCCCATGGGTGATCTGCCTGCATCAACGGCGCAGGACAACTGGCTCTGATACCATTTGGGGGCGGAAGGAAGACATAGCAAGTGAACAAGACATAATCAGAGTAAATCAGGCGGCTGAGCCGACCATTAACAGTAAATTAAACAGTTAGTAAGGCGGCTGGGCCGACCATGAACAATAATCAAAACATAAATTAGGTGGCTGAGCCAACCATGGAGAATTATGAACAAAATCAAAACATCAGTTTAATAGATAAAGATCAGAGAGGATCAACTCATCAGTGAACATTACCAGTAACATACTTACTGGTTTAACAGGGGGAGGAGGAGAACCTCCGTGACTAAGGGGAGAGAGAGAGAGAGAACTTCAATTCAGAAGTTTTAACATTTAGAGAGAAGAGAGAGAATTAGATCGTGGTCTAATTCGGGATGTCTTAACCAGAGCCAACTCTATCCTTTTATAGATGAAGGATGAGAGGCAATACAATTATCAGGGGTTCATTGTGAACCTTTTGAACCTTTTACTTTCGGTGGAAAAGTAAGACAGCAGGTGAATAAACAGTATCAGCGTGTGGATGAATAGTACCGTTGTCGGCTGGATGAACAGCAAAAAGTGAACAGTAGTTTTTACTATTCATAATTTTAATAGGCTGGTAAAAGATGTGCCAGCTGTTGAGCAGGTTTGTGACTAGGACTGGCGTTGAGGTGGCCAGTTGTTGGAATGCATTAGCAGTTGACTGAGAAGCAGTATGTGGGACTGGCGTTGAGGTGCCAGTTGTTGGGATGCATCAGTAGTTTAATCAAGATGGCTAATAGGCTGGCAAAAGAGGTGCCAGCTGTTGAGTGGTGGTGAACAGTACTGTCGGTGAATAGTAAAAAGTGAATAGTAGTTTTTACTATTTATGGCAGTATGCTGGTGTCAGTAATCATGAGTTACCAGGATCAAATGAGTCTTCAGTCATCCATTTGCAAACGGATTCAGGCAAATGGGTCTTGGGTGCTTTTGGGTAGCAGCTGTTAAGCTGGTTGAGCAGTGAGTAGCAGCAGTTAAGCTAGTTGATTCTATCAAGGTTTGTTGAGATTTAGCAGCTCCGTAGAAGACCAGTTGTTGTAACATTCTTCCGCTTCAGGAGTAGGACAATAGTCATCGTCTGAAGAGGAACTGGAGGAGCAGGGTTTAGCTAGTTGCTCTCCATACTGTGTTACCAAATTTGTGAGTTGAGTATGGAAGATAAACGGTACTTCATGAATTGGTTCAATAGACCGAATCTTCTGCAAATGATCTTCACAAATTAAATAGTTGAGATTATCAAGGTAGTGATCAGTGTTGTGATTGTTTTCACCAAGATTAGTGGCAATTGACCAGGCCCTATGATGCCGGATTTGGCTTCTGATAGGCTTTGAACAGGGATAAGGGATCTCATCTTCAATGAGTTGGATAGGAAGATGAATCCTGCTGAACGGCCACTGAGCAGAGATTTGCATGACATGCTGAGCAGGAATGATATTCCCAGTCTCTGTCCATTCAGGCATTTTGCTTTTTATCAGGACTTGAGCTTTCAAGCATCCATATTTAGCAACAAGGTTTAAAATGGAGACAGCCAGTTTTCTGGTAAAAATATCAGTCTGCTCCGGATCAGTGAAAATAAGTTGTCTTAACAGTCCATGATCCAATAGGGTCAAAGGAGTGATTTCAACTATTTTTTGATTATATTCAACATTAATAGTTTTGAATAGTTGTAAATCAATACAGGCTTTTGGAACACTATATATTAAATTACATTGGCAATCCATTTTATCCAAAGGATAATTGGAACAAACAGGATTTGTTTTTGGGCAATCAACCCGGTCTTGGTCATCATTATAAAGAGATTCCCAATTGATTTTTAAACCAGGAATTTCTTTAGTAGATAAATCAGTAAGAGTTTGGAAAAGAAACTCTTGGAAACAGTGACCATCCTTCTTGGCCAAATTTTGAATATTTTTAATCAGGTCAGTAGGAAAATCAGTAGGGAAAATAACCTGATTTTTTAGTGAAATAGGTATTGAAGGCAGACTTTGCAACAAAGTAGCAAAGTATTTTTGCAATTTATCAAGATGCACTTTCCTATTTCTAGGATGCAAATTCCTAGTCCTAAGATGCCTATTTTTCTTAGGATGCTTATCTATATGCATGTTTTTATCAGGATGCATGCTACTACTGGAGCTAGCTTCTAGGTCATTGGTCATGTTACCAGGAATGGTAACTCCTACATGCAGTGTATCTAGTTTAGTAGTGGGTTGCTCCCCCAATGCAGAATGCATGGAAAACTGTTTTTTAACATTTTTAACATCATGATGCAGTATGCAATTTTTTGCTTGCAGTTGAACATTTTGTTGAAATAATCTAGAGTATTTATTATTCAGATGGTTAAGCTCAGCAGCAGACGCTTTATAAGCTTCATCATTATTTTTAATAATTTCATTTTGCTCACAAAAATAGTAGTTTAAACTATGCAAGCAATCAACAAATTTTATATTATAACGATAATCCCCACACAGGTTCCAGAGAGCATCTAGAAGACATTATTGGGTTTCATCTATATTTTGCAAATGGTTTAACTTTTGAAAACAAAGGCTAGAGCCTTCAGGAAGTACTGGCAACGTTGTTGTTCCCAGGGTGATGCTTCTGTGAGTCATCTGTAAGAATAGCAGAATTATTAGCAGAGTAAATAGATCAATTTTGTAAATCATTTTGATCAGGAAACGTATTTTACCAGAATAAATAGTAGTGATTTTATCAAAATTCACTATGAATGAATAAAGTAAATATATAAAAGGTATTTCCAAAATTACTTTATCAGTCAGGTTTTTTACCAGGACAAACGAAATTTGAGAACAAACTTCATTTTGACAAATCTTAACATTAGGTAAACCATTTTTAATAATCATTTGACTACCATTAGCAGAACTGAGTTTTTCATCAGTTTTATGGTAATATTGAGTAGGTATCAAGTTTTCTTGAATACAATTTAGATCAGCACTTGTATCAATAAGAGCAGTGACTTGAATCTCCAAATCATCAATAATTAAATTGATTTTAGCATGCCATTTCTGGAGGTTAATAGATTTTACTAGATTTAACCTTCTATCAGTGAAGACGAGTGCTTCGGTTTTGGCAGTATCCTTACTATTATCAGAGAATTCAGAGTAATCCAAGATTTTCTTTTTAGAAAACCTATTTTTTGACAAAACAATGTTAATATTATTTTGCAAATCTTGCAAAGTAATTTCGTTAGTGGTTTTACTAAGCCTTTCAATAGTATTGTGCAGATTAATAGTAGGTTTATTATACTGGGGTGTTTTTCCCTGTATAAAAACCTGTTTAATTTTTTAGTATAATGTTGTTTTGAAGCAACATCATCAATTAACAAATCTTCTTCAGGAAGCTCCTGAGTCAGAACATTTATCTCTTTGCAACAAGTATCAGTGCATCCTATTTTAACAGGATTATCAGTAGAACTAGGAGAGTGATAATCAGATGCAATAACAACATCATCACCAGAATCATCAGAACTGAAAATATCTAATATTTGTTTTTTATCAGAGTCAGATAACTTAAGCTGACTAATTTTTTGTTTAAACTTGCATTGAGACTTGTAATGTCTCTTTTTACCACAATTAAAACAAGTAACAGTGGAGAAATCTGGTTTCTCAGCAATCTTTTCAATCTTTTTCTTTTTGCGAGATGGTGCTACAGGTGGTAGACCATATTGTTCGCAGAAGTTACCAAGCTCATACTTAGCTTTTTTATTATTTTTAGCATTAATCTCTATATCAATATACATACGAAGACCTTCTTTTTGAATAGTACTAACTATGTCTCCATAAGTTAGTTTATCATATTCAATAATACCAGTGGGTTTACTAATAAAATGTTTAATAATGGTATGGATTAGAGTATTGACTTCATCATGTATACCATGCTTATTTTCAAAAATAGGGATACCATTTTCATCAGTTTGAACAGCATGTGTGATATGTTTTCTTGAATCATGATCAAGATACTTATCCCACCAGGCTTTCAAAATACTAGTAAAACCAGAGGCTATCAATCCAACAATCCGTGGTTGGTTTGGATTAGTATTGGCCAAATAACTATTAGCGGCCATATAATTCAGTTTTTCAAGAATTTGATATTCATCAATATTCCATTCATACAGTTTAGCAGAAGAAACAAAAAATTGATTTAACAAATTATTTTCTTCATAGTGCAAGTAAACAGGTGTAGGCCTGGAGTACCATTTTCTGGTATGACCAACAGGACCAGTAGTTAATCTTTGAACATTCTGATGTATAGGTTGGTCAGTGAACTGTTTCTGTAGTTCGGTAGTCTTATCATCAGAGGAGGTCGTCTGACTAGATGATTCTCTGTATGTTACTACAACGAGCTGTGGTGTACTAGGCTCAGGTTTAACAATTAATTTGTTTAACAGATTTTCAATTTTAAGATCTTCTTGACGATTGTCAAGACTAATAGGTGATCTACGATCTGGCAGATTAATAAGAGGTTTCTCGAGCTCTTACTAGGAGGAGGGATGCAGCAGCTAGCTGCATCCGTTGATGCAGGCAGATGCAAAGAGATAAATGTTAATTGATGATGGTCGTTATCAACTATATATATATATACATGTACTACACTATATCTATACTAGATATGACCTAGGACTAATATCTAATATAGTATTCTACTTCATCCAAAGTACCATGTACTAACCTAATATACTAATGGACTAATCTTAATTTAATGGATTTTAACACATGGCCAAATTTAATATTTAAATCAAACAAGTACATGATTGTCAAGACTAACTATTATCCAATGGATAATAATTTCTCTAATGGTTAATAACCAATGGGTAATAATGGCTAGGATTCTAGTCTATCGCCCAATGGGTAAAGAATCTCCTAATGGTTATTATCCAACGGTTAATACCAAAAAGTATAATACTTTGCAATTAAGCTCTAAACTAATCTAATCTCGTACTTAGGAAGATTAACCAAGGTTTACCTATTGACCAATGGGTAAAGGAAATCCTAACGCTATTGTCCAACAGATAAATATTACCCTAGCTTCTATCGTCCAATGTAAAAAGACAAAAAGGGTAAAATGGTCCATCTAGGGTTAGGGAGAAGTGATTAGGCTAAATGGGCATTAGGCTATTCTAACTAATCGGTTAAAGACTAACGATACTTAATCTAGGCTTTCATTGCTCGAGTGGTATTTTGGTTTTATTTAGTAGGAAATCGCCTAATAACGGAATATTAAAGCCCGACGGTGCCAAACACCAAGGCAATGCGTGAGCGTGGCCAAGGCCGCCTGGTAGCAAAGCTGTAGGTGCAGAAAAACAAAGAGTACCTGGAGCACTGTTATTTCGTAACAGTTTCACGTGATTCTCGGTTGATACCTCTGTGCCTCCGCCGGAACCCTAATCTGCAAGACAGACAAAGGGTGAGCGCACCTCCGCCTCTCGTGGCGAAGGCCCTCCGATGCCTAAGTTAGTATCTCGTACTGGTCTCAAACCCTAATTATCAGTAGGAAAGTGTATAATGCATACAACGTAATGCATACCTTTTGCCTCTAGGTTTACCTTTATATTTATAGACATACGGATGTTTGTTCTCCAAGCATCCTCATTGCCCCAGGATTCCTATCCCGTACAGGAAATCTGGCCCTCTAGGGACTCTCGTGCCCAATCAACTGAGATCCTTCTTTCGTGTGGATCTTCTCTATTATGGAATTCGTTCCATCATAGGACTGTTCTTAGACTTATTTATATACGGAGTCCCGTTCTCTGGAACACTCCCATTGCTTATCCAAGTTGGATGTTGGACACTCCTTCTTGAATACTGCTCCTGCCTTATCTCTTAAAGCGGTTTGTCAAGGACTCTATCTGTTCGGCATGCTCTTTGCCGAACAGACTGCATTATAGGTACAACTGTTTTGGACATAAAACTATCCAACCGAACAGCTCGTATTTGTACTAGGATACCTCATATCCCTGTTCCCGAACAGTCATCTGTTCGGTGCATACTTCAGGTCACCGGACCTTATCATCATGGTGCCTTTCATCACTTTTCTCATTGTACACTCACATCACGTGTTCGGCTCATAATTGTACCTGTTCGGGAATACCTCCCTACAATTGCTCCCCAGCTTTGCCCAATGGAACTGTTCGGGCCAATGGGTAAAGCTTCCAAAGAACTTATCTTAAGCCGAGCTTAGTGATGTCCCGTGAAGATACAGCATTGATGATCATTTGATTTCTTTTGGCGGTTTACTCATCATATTATTTCGAAATATGGAGTCTACGTGGCGTATCCCGTACGCTCCTCATTAAGCTCGATCTGACATTTTTACTTACGGCGTCAGACTATCATCTTTCCATAACCCTCTTTCCGTTACTTTCTATGTAACGGTATGAGGAGAGACGGTTCACCTCCGTCTCTTTTCCTTTATCCCAAAAAGGGATCTTTTCTGGGTTTTACACCCAAAACTGAAATCCCAGCTTCTTCTCTCTCTAAGACCAGGCGACTTACAGCCTCCTTACGACCGCCATTGCCGCCTGCTCGTAAAACCAGTTATTCTCCTGAATTCTTTGCCAAATCTTTGTAAGACTCTCGTTCTTATCTTCTCTTTAAGCTCTAATCTGAGAATCTCGTTCTCAGATCTTCATTTTGTGTCAAGGGTTTAATCACACCCATTTTCTGATTTTTACTTTACTTGCACCTTTCTTCAAATATATCCATGGCGGATGGTAGGGAACCCAAACCAGGCAAGTTTAGACACCTTTGTGAGACCCCGGCTGCCATGGCGGCCTTTAGGACTCAATACAATGTCCCAGAGACCGTAAGTCTCGAACTCGCCCCTTTAGGCGCAGATAGGAATGCGGCCACATGGGAGAGAACATGTATTCCTATCGTAGCCATTGTCGAGGGTGGGGTTCGCTTCCCTCTAGACCCACTCCTTCGTCGTGTTCTCAGTTTTTACCGTCTCAATCCCATGCAAGTTTCGACAAACTTTTTTAGGTTAGTAATGGGGGTCGTGGCCCTGAATAGGATTTTAGGAACCCAGTTAGGACTTTGGGATATCCAGTGGTGGTACAGCATCGTGCTGAACCGCGAGTATAATACGTACTATCTCAAAGTACGAAAAACAGAAAAGCGTCTCGTGCTAAACTTGCCAGACTCAGCTCGAGATCATGAAACGGATTTCCTCTATGTTACTGGAGCCTTCGAGCCACTGGGGGAAGATGGCCAAGTGGTGGGCTTCAATTGCCCCCACGCATGGGGCTTCCCACGTATGCTCCTAATCTGACTCGTGATTTTAACTTTTTGCCACTTCGTAGCTTTTCCATGTTTTTAGTCTGTATTTGCTTTCAAATATGCAGCGGATAACGCAAACAGTCGTCCTAGACGAGAACCTAGCAATGTCCGAACAGCGGAAATAAACAGGGTTCTCAGATACACAGGCGTGCCAGGAACTATAACAGCTGGTCGGGGTCGAGATGCAAGCGTTTTGCTAGGCTACGATCCTGCCTACAAAGGTTTTATTGATAGGCGGCTTGCCAAACCAAGCACCAGTGCTGCATCTACATCGACTGCTTTCCAGCCCAGAAGCACCGGATCCAGCGCTGGGGTGACTGTTGCCGGACAGCCAGGAGAAATTCCAATCCCTGAAGGTGTTCCTTTAACACGCGTGGTGAGCAGAAGATCATCTCAAAGAAGATCTTCACAAAGACAGACAGAACCATTGATTATTACTCGTGATACCAGTCAGTCCTCTTCATCCGGATATTCCGCATCTCCTCCGTCCTCAGGTTCTATGTCTCGTCGGCCCCTCAATCTCAGCTCTCTGATTACTGTTTCTGCACGAGGGCGTGGTGCCACTGGTAGGGTGGCATCAACTGGTAACCCTCCTCCACCACCTCGGCGTACGAGGGGGGTTCAGGATGATCCTCCTCATCTCCTCGGGGTCACGACAGTTCCCTTGAAGCTACCGACGCTCATCGGGACAAGCGGTCCAGACTTCAGGACGCTGGGGATTCAGTTCCCCAAGCTGACATTCCTGCTTCAGAAACCCCTTCCCAAAATACTCAGGTTACCCCTGAGGCCTGGACCCCTCTTCTCGTAAGAGGTGATCGTCAGGTCAATGTTGGGGACAGCGCCAGCTCCTCAGAAACTGCTGTAGCCCTTGCACAGGGCCTGCTATTGCCTGTTGATATGCAGAAAGAGTTTTCATCTTCGTCTGATCGGCTGGTATCCACTAGTCTCGTTAGTGGTATCAAGGTAATCATGATTTGTTTATCATAACTCTATTTTATTCGGTGTTTGGGATATCAACCCATTATCCATTTTTTGATGTATCTCAGTTCATCCAAAAGATGGTTGCATTGGGCCAAAAGTGCCAAGAAGCAGAGTCTGAACGAACAAGACTCTTAAATGACAACACAAGACTGTTGCGAACAGTCACAAGGCTGGAGAACGAGAGGAACAACGCCAAGTCAGATTACAACGACGTAAAAAGCCAGCTGGAGACTGCCGAAGACAGTCTTAAGCAAGCGCTGGCCGAGATTGACAACACCAAGAAGGCTGCTTTTGACGATGGGTATCAGAAGGGATTCGACGAAGCGACTGCCAGCTACGTCGAGCAAATGCCAGCAATTCAGGATCAGATCTTTGCCGCAGGCTGGGAATCGTGTTTGACTAAAGTCGGGGCCCCTGATGACTCTCCACTATGCGTAGTTGAACTACCGAGCAGGGAAGGGGCCACTGTTGTCGAAACTGAAGAGCTCAATGCTGATGATGTCAATCAACAAATCGACAACTTTGCAGACGCAGATGGTGACGTCCAAATGGAGCCACAAGATACCCCAGCAGGAACTCGCGATGTTCAGAACGAGCAGTCGCAAGTGCAAGCTACGGTTAATGAAGGTAGCGTCAATGCTGAAACTCCCACCGAGGTGTCAACCGAAATTCATTCCGAGGTCCAGAACCTGGTAAGTCTCCCTCAGTCTCCCGAACATTTAGCTTTGTCAGGTCCTGCGTGACCTTAGTTCTCGGCCCTGCGTGGCACCAGAATATTCAAACTTTTGGTAATACAGGTATTTGGCCCTTCGTGGCTCAACACTACGGTTTTGGCAGCCATTTCAAGGCCTGTTAAATTTACTCGGCCCTATCATGGCCAGAGACTTTGATGGTAGCTCGTACCGTAAATGCATTATGTCCGTCTGGATGTTACTTACATTGCTACTAAGTACTTTGTACTTAGTTTTTCTGAACGTTTCGTTTTCAGACACATGCATAATTTCGTTATGTTGTTATCCAAGTATTTCGTACTTGTAAAATACTGAGTATGGCATACAAGTGTTTCAGACTTGCATATTTTGATACAAGTATTTCGTACTTGTAAATACAAGTGTTTCAGACTTGGTAAATTAGTACAAGTATTTTGTGTTTGTACCTTTCAATACAAGTATCTCATACCTGTGAACAAGTATACAAGTATTTCGTACTTGTATAATATTAAGTATCACGTACTTGGGTAATCAATACGTATATTCGTACGTTCTGGTTTAAATTTCTCATATTTAAACATTATTTAAGTATCACGTACTTAAGTGTTTTACTAAGTATTTCGTACTATAAGTATCACGTACTTTTTTATGTTATTCGTTTATTCATATCGAGTTTGTTCGTACCCAATCCCTGCTCCCCAATATGAATGAGGTAAAGCACAAGCCTTTATTCATATTTACAGGCTAGAAGCAAGCATATGTAATGGAAAACAGAAACTCGAAACTACTATAGAATCATTATCTTAAAACAAAGGGTTTTATTCATAAGCCCTAAAAAACTCAAGGGGTCGTTACGCGTACCCCATGCAACTAAAAAGTAAACACAAGGGAATTGTATTCATAATTCCCACACAATCCTGATGTGCATCTAAAATAAAAAGTAGGCCGAAGTTTTTCAAACAAAGAACTTCCTCGAGTTGTGGACATTCGGCCGTGGCACTGGGTTTCCGTCAGTCTGCCAAGCGATAGGCCCCAATGCCCACAACGTCGGTGACTCGATATGGGCCTTCCCAATTAGCCCTAACTTGCCCTCATTGGCAACCTTGGTGTTGCCGAGGACCTTCGTAGCACGAGGTCTCCAACACCGAACTCGAGGGTGGACATGCTTGTTATAGTTCTTCATCAACTGTATGTTCCTGATAGGAAGCTAAATGCACCAGGGCTCTCTCTCTCCTCTCTTGGCAAGGTCGAGCTCAATTTCAAGAGCCCTGTCATTTCCCCACTTTCGACCAATGCAGTCCTGTTAGTGGGAAGGCCAACTTCCAATGGAATGACTACCTCTGTCCCATAGGCCAGAGAATAGGGGGTCTCTCCCGTAGACCTCCTAGGCGTTGTTCGATGTGCCCACAGTACCAATGGGAGTTCATCAGGCCACTTACCCTTTGCTTTATCCAATCTCTTCTTAATCCCGTCCAGAATGGTCTTATTGGATGCCTCTGCTTGCCCATTACTCTGGGGGTAAGCAGGAGTTGACTAATAATTTCTTATTCCTTATTCCATACTGGGCACAAAAAGTTTTAAACTTCTTCTGGAACTGGGAACCATTATCTGTGATCAAGGAATATGGGACCCCGAAACGAGTAATAATACTTTTCCAGACAAACCTTTCTATCATAGGTTCAGTTATCTTGGCCAAAGGTTCAGCTTCAATCCACTTCGTGAAGTAATCTGTTGCTACCAAAAGGAATTTTCGGTTCCCAGTAGCCTTATGGAGTGGACCCACGATGTCCATCCCCCACTGGGGAAAAGGCCAGGGGCTGGTCAAGGGCACCAGATCTTCGGCCGGTGTTCTGATCATTGGTGAGAACTTCTGACACTTCTCACAGATTTTCACATAAACCTTTGCATCTTCTTGCATATGCGGCCACCAGTATCCCTGGGTGATTGCTCGGTGAGCAATGGACCTACCTCCTGCATGACTTCCACATGTTCCCTCATGAATCTCGTGGAGAAATCTCTGACCATCTCGGGGTGCACACAAAGCAGGTACGGCCCAGTAAAGGATTTTCTGTACAATTTCCCTTCTGGAGACAACCAAAACCTTGTTGATTTGGTTTTAATCTTGTGTGCTTCCTTTTTGTCAGAAGGAAGAGTCTCATCTCGTAAAAACCCTATAATTGGATCCATCCAGCTTGGCCCCTGGTTCACGTCCAGGACCAACTCTATGCTTCTCCCAATGCTCGGTTCATCAAGGTAATCAACTGCTACCGTCCTTTTCAACTCAGTAGGAACAGCAGCAGCCAGCCAAGCCAAAGAGTCCGCATGGGCATTTTGTCCCGAGCTTATTTGTTCAATACATACCTTCTCGAAGGTATCAAGCAAATCTTTGGCTGCTTGCACGTAAGCCGCCATTTTTTCGTTCCGGGCCTCGTATTCCCCGGACAGTTGGCATACAACCAACTGCGAATCGCAATATACCCTTAATCTCTTTGCTTTTAAGGTGCTTGCACTCCTGAGGCCGATCAGCAGAGCCTCATACTCCGCCACATTGTTCGAGGCACTGAAACCCAGCCGAACAGACAACTCGATCATCACCCACCTGGGGGGAACAGAACCGCCCCAGAACCAGTATTGCAAGCCGAGCCGTCTACGAATAACGTCCATTCAAAGGGTCCTGTTCGGCGATCACCTTTCTTTTCTTTCCTGGTCCCTGAACGGATTGCTTTTCGTAGGAGGTCCCGGCGCTACCATTGGAGTAAATTGCCACAAAATCAGCCAACACTGGCCTTTTATTGCCGTCTTGCGAAAGTCGATGTCATCGCTTAACTCAGCAGACCAGTCGAGATCCGTCCGAGAAAGTCGCCGCCGTAGCGAGATTTTAACGGATACTCGGTATAAACTATAACCCTATGGCTTTGGAAGTAATGAGGCAACTTTCTGGTTGCTGTCCTTAATGCAAGGACCAGCTTTTCAAGGGGCAGATACCTCGTTTCTGCGTCTAACAATGTCTTACTCACATAATAAACTGGGATTTGCTCTGATCCCTTACTTCTCAATAAAACAGCACTAACAGCATGCTCAGAAACAGCCAAGTATAAAACCAAACACTCACCTGGCTCTGGAGTTGACAAAAGTGGAGACTCAGCCAGGTACTTCTTCAGGTCCTGAAAAGCTTGCTCACACTCTGCTCCCCATTCATATCCTTCTCTTTTCTTAAGAAGCTGAAAGAAGGGCCTGCACCTGTCACTGGACCGGCTAATGAATCTATTGAGAGCGGCTGCCATCCCAGTTAACCTCTGTACCTCCTTAGTTGTCTTAAGGCTTTGCAATCCTTGCAACGCTGATATCTGGTCTGGGTTCGCCTCAATCCCCCTTATGGTCACAAGATGCCCTAAAAATTTTCTAGACCCAACCCCAAATGCACACTTCGAGGCATTGAGTTTCAACTTGTACTGCCTCAAGATATCAAAGGCCTCTTTCAGATCCGCTACATGATCCTGCCTGGTCTTGCTTTTCACCACCATGTCGTCTATGTAAACCTCCATAGTCTTGCCAAGCAATTTTCTGAACATAATGGTTGCCAGTCTTTGGTATGTTGCTCCAGCATTCCTTAGACCAAAGGGCATAACACTGTAACAGTACAACCCTCGTGGTATGATGAAGGAAGTCTTTTCTTGGTCAGGCCCAAACATGGCAATCTGATGGTACCCTCGATATGCGTCGAGAAAGCTCATTCGTTCATACCCAGCAGTTGCATCGACTAGCTGATCAATCCTGGGAAGGGGAAAGCTATCCTTCGGACATGCTTTATTCAAATCTGTAAAATCCACACAGACACGCCACTTTCCATTCTTCTTTTTTACTACTACAGTGTTGGACAGCCATTCTGGATAGTATACTTCGCGTATTGCTTTGGCTTCCAGCAACCGTTCTACTTCCTCAATCACAGCATCTACATGCTGCACGGCTGCCCTTCTCTTCTTCTGAATCACGGGCTTGTGCTGAGGATCTACGTTTAAGTGGTGACAGATCACGTCTGCATCAACTCCGGGCATCTCTTCTGGTACCCATGCAAATACATCGACATATTCTTTTAGGAACCCAACTAGCTCGTTTTCCTCTTCAACTGGTAGTGACTCCCCAATCAGAAAATACCTCTCAGGATCAGTCTCGTTAATCTGTATTTTCTTCAAGCCTTCCACCACCTTTTCTGTTGGATTTCTGCCGACATCCTCGATAGTCTGTTGGTTTGATTCCTCTACTGCTTGAACCTGGTGAGCCTTTGGAATTTTCTTAACAATGGAAATCAGACACTGCTGTGCCGCCTTTTGATTTCCTCTGATTTTCTCGATACCATTGGAACCAGGGAACTTCACCATCTGATGATACGTAGAGGAGACCGCCCTCATCTTATGCAACCACGTCCTTCCAATAATCGCGTTATAGGAGGACGGGACATCTACTACCAAGAAATTTGTCCTTAAAACCACTGTTCCTGCTCGAACAGGCAGGGTTACCTTGCCAAGAGGCCAAACCGCTCCTGCTCCAAATCCAACCAGAGGTGTTGTCGACTGATCCAAGTCCGACTGTGTTAACCCCAATTTCTTGAATGCAGTGTAATACATGACCTCTGTACAACTCCCAGGGTCCACCAAGATCCTCTCGATGTCGTACTCCCCGATTCGTAGGGTAATGACCAGAGCGTCGTTATGAGGTACCGGGACATCTCCAAGATCTTCATCTGTGAAGACTATGCTTTCGTTGCTTTCACTGGATTCTCGTCCCCTCTTGTTTCCCAATCTTAACACATGCTGGTCATGCTTGGTTTTCCTCTGGAGCAGCCTAACCTCGTTTCTTGTGTAAGGGGCGGCCAATCCATGTATCATATGGATTACCCCTCTTGGATTCTGTTCGTAATCCATCTCCATGGCTTTCCCTTTTTCTTTGGGGTCCTCCTGAATATACTCCTTTAGGTAGCCTTGAGAGACCAAATCGTCAAGATGCCTTTTGAACATCTCACAATCCTCTGTCATGTGGCCCCAGTCCTTATGATAACTACAGTGCTGATTCGTAGCACGTTTGGCATCCTTGTCCCCACCTAGACTTGGGGGCCACTTGAAGTAAGGCTGATTCTTTATTCGATAAAGAATCCTGTAAATAGGCTCTTTCCAAACTGTCGTTATTGAAAAGAATGACTTAGGGTCTGGTGCTGGCTTCTCTTTATATGGCTCTCTCTTAGCTTGCCCATACTCCTTTCTCTCCTTGTAAGTCCTGGGCTCTGGTTTGTCCACTTTTTTCGCCGGTGTCTTTGGTTGTTCGGCAATTACCTTACCGTCTTCCCGGAGGATATCGTCTTCCATCCTGGCATGCTGCTCAATCCGTTCCATCAAGTGAGCCAGCGTTGACACAGGATGCTTATTAAAAGAACGGCGCAGCTCCTCCCGAACAGGCAAACCTGTTTTGAAGGTAGCAATGGCATATTCTTCGCTGCAACTGTCAATCTTGTTGAAAGTCTCCCAGTATCTTTTGCATAGTCTCTGATCGGCTCGTTATCCCCCTGCTTCATCGTGGAGAGATTTTCGAACGTCTTGGGAGCCTTTCTACTTGTCAAGAACCGTGCAGTGAATTCATCGGCCAACTGTGTCCATCCTCTTATGGATCGTGACTCCAACTTGTGGAACCAAGATAGAGCCACCTTCCCCAAACTTGATGGGAACATCTTGCACATTATAGCGTCATCACCCTCGTGCATGAACATGGCTTTGCTTGGTAATCTTTGTCGTGGGCAGCGGGGTCCGTGTTGTCTCGTAAAGTACTGAGCGCCCGTGCTTAACCCTGCTCGGCAACCGTGCCTCCTGTAACTTTCTTGAGAAAGGAGATGTTGCAATGTTGCTCAGGGCTTTTCTTGCTGCTTCTCGTGCAGTCATTGTCCCAGCCTCCTGTTCCCTGTTTCTACGTGCCCGTACCCTATCCCAGTCGGAGTCAGGTCTCTCGTACCTGTCCCTATGGTGTTTCCGGGTATCTTCTTCAACAGAGGAACTTCGGGTCCTGCTTCTCCTTTTTCGTGGAGAAGGCCTCTTTTTCCTTGGAGAGGGACTCCTGCTCCTACTCCTTTGGTGTGAAGGAGCGGCTTTGTATGTTACCATTGCTCTTTTCCCTCTTCCGGAGTGTCCTCGTGACAGTCCAGAGTCTTCGGGGTGATCTCTGATCCGCTCCATCTCACGGATCTCATATTCTCGTTTCTTAATTAATCGAGCAGCCTCTTCGATTTCCTGCCGCTTCTTATCGAGGATGTCATGTGGTTATGCACACTCTTCGAATGCACAACTGATTCTTCTCTATGGTGGGACTTACTCCTTCTCGTGGAGTTCGTAGCAGTTCTACCTTCTTTGTTCTTAGGATCATCTGGAATGGTAAGGGGACGATCTTTGCTTGTCGTCCTCCTACTATGGCCACCAGCATGCTTTTTCGGAGCACCAGGGGGGATTCGTCTCCTTCCCCACCCTGTCTGGTTCTTCTCTATGAGCGGTGTGATGGGTCTACTTCCACCATGGTCGTTTTTCTAAATGAACTAGTTCGTTTCCCCCACACGGCGCCAATTGTAGGTGCGAAAAAACAAATTGTACCTAACACTGTTATTTCGTAACAGTTTCACGTGATTCTCGGTTGATACCCCTGTGCCTCCGCCGGAACCCTAATCTGCAAGACAGACAAAGGGTGAGCGCACCTCCGCCTCTCGTGGCGAAGGCCCTCCGATGCCTAAGTTAGTATCTCGTACTGGTCTCAAACCCTAATTATCAGTAGGAAAGTGTATAATGCATACAACGTAATGCATACCTTTTGCCTCTAGGTTTACCTTTATATTTATAGACATACGGATGTTTGTTCTCCAAGCATCCTCATTGCCCCAGGATTCCTATCCCGTACAGGAAATCTGGCCCTCTAGGGACTCTCGTGCCCAATCAACTGAGATCCTTCTTTCGTGTGGATCTTCTCTATTATGGAATTCGTTCCATCATAGGACTGTTCTTAGACTTATTTATATATGGAGTCCCGTTCTCTGGAACACTCCCATTGCTTATCCAAGTTGGATGTTGGACACTCCTTCTTGAATACTGCTCCTGCCTTATCTCTTAAAGCGGTTTGTCAAGGACTCTATCTGTTCGGCATGCTCTTTGCCGAACAGACTGCACTATAGGTACGACTGTTTTGGACATAAAACTATCCAACCGAACAGCTCGTATTTGTACTAGGATACCTCATATCCCTGTTCCCGAACAGTCATCTGTTCGGTGCATACTTCAGGTCACCGGACCTTATCATCATGGTGCCTTTCATCACTTTTCTCATTGTACACTCACATCACGTGTTCGGCTCATAATTGTACCTGTTCGGGAATACCTCCCTACAAAACAGTGGCCAAAGCAGCCTAGTGGCCAAACAGTGGCCAAGCGGTGGCCAAAGCAGCCTAGTGGCCAAACAGTGGCCAAGGCAGCCCGGTAGCCAAGCAGTGGCCAAGTGGTGGCCAAAGCAGCCCAGTGGCCAAGGCGGCCTGCAAGCAAGGCGACGGCCAAGGCGGCGTGAGCATGGCCAAGGCAGCCCACAAGCAAGGCGGTGGCCAAGGCAGCCCGATGGCAGCCAAGGCAGAGCAACCTGGCAGTGACCCGACGCCTAGGCGAGGCAGGCGCGTCAGCGAGCCGACGCCAAGGCAAGGCAGGCTTGTCAGCGAGCCGATGCCTAGGCAGCCTAGCCAAGCCAAAGCAAGGCAGTCAAGTTAACGGTCAAGGCAAGGACTAAACATTAACCATTTTGGCATCGATGCAACGCTCTAGGTTAGGGGAAATGCAACTAAGCCATATGGTAGTTAGGGTTTGCTAACTAATCGGTTGCCATGCAGGATTTCCAGCCGAGAAAATAAATTCTTGGATTTTACTACAATTACCAAGTAACTATACCAAGGTCTTAATAGGCATACTCGTCTTTAGAAAATGACCTTAATGCCTGGGCGATGAATTCCAATCTCCTAAGTCATAAACCTAATTATGACGGATTATTAATCGCAAAAAGGGATTTGTAAAATAAATAAAGAATTTTCAAATATAATAACAAAATTTTATAAGTCGATAACGACCAATTTTTGGATGTTAAAAAGAAATCCAAGTATTAAAATAAAATTCAAATTTTTAGCGAAATTTTTATTGGCCAAAAATCAGGGTCGTTACAGGCTTACCCAGTGAAGTTGATTTCTCGGATGGATCCTCTCAAGTATCTATTTGAGAAACCAGCACTTACTGGTAAGTTAGCACGATGGTTGCTCTTGCTGGCGGAGTTCGATCTCGAGTATGTCACCAGGAAGTCCATCAAGGGCCGTGCGGTGGCAGAATTCCTAGCTGATCATCCTATCGATGGGCCAGAAGATACAGACTTTGTGTTTCAAGATGAAGAGGTCCTAACAGTAGTGGACGACGAGTGGACTCTCTCTTTGATGGGGCAGCCAACCAGAAAGGATATGGGATTGGGGTCTTGCTAATAACGCCCGACGGTTGTCATATCCCGCTTGCGTTCAAACTCAACTTCGACGTCACAAATAACCAAGCCGAATATGAGGCCCGTATTGTCGGCATGGAGGCTGCTTTAACACTCGGTGTTGAAAAGCTCGAGGTCATTGGCGATTCTAATCTTGTTGTATCTCAGGCCAACGGGGACTGGAAAGTTCGTGAGGAGAGATTGAAGCCTTATCATCAGGACTTGGAAGATCTTATTCCTCGTTTTAACAAGGTGACTTTTACTCACATTCCCCGCTTGAAAAATCAGTTTGCCGATGCCTTGGCGACTTTGGCCTCCATGGTTGAACTTCCATTGGGCGTTAAGCTTCGTCCCGTCCTGATTGAACAGCGGGATTGCCCCGCTTATCAGTATGTTAGCACTATCGACGATATCAATGACGGCCTACCCTGGTACCATGATATATGGAACTTCGTTGAAAGGGGTGAATATCCAGCTGGGGCATCCAAGAAGGATCAGCTTGCATTACGAAGGCTAGCAGCCCAATACATCATTTCCGGAGGGAAGCTTTACAGGAGGTCCCATTGTGGGATGCATAAGCTGTGTGTCAGTGGTGCCGAAGCCACCAAAATAATGGAGGACATTCATGAAGGAGTCTGCGGTCCTCACATGAGTGGTGTCATGCTTGCTAGGAAGATCTTACGGCAGGGTTACTTTTGGTCTACTATGGAATCACAGTGTGTGGATTATGTTCGCCGCTGTCACAGGTGCCAGATCCATGCCAATCTTATGAATGTTCCACCTTCTAAGCTGTTTGGCATGGCGTCACCTTGGTCGTTTGCTGTATGGGGTATTGATGTCATCGGCATGATTAGGCCATCTGCTTCAAATGGTCACCGCTTCATCTTGGTTGCAATAGACTATTTCACCAAGTGGGTGGAGGCCAAATCTTACAAAACCCTGACTACTGTTCAGGTGGCTCAATTCATCAAGAAGAACATTATGTGTCGATACGGTGTTCTGCAGGCATTTATGTCAGATAATGGAGTTCACTTCAAGGGCAGGGTTTTGGAGCTCTTCGATGAGTTCAAGATCCAGATACACCATTCAACGGTCTATCGCCCGCAGGCTAACGGGGCAGTTGAGGCCGCCAACAAAAACATCGAAACAATCATCAAGAAGTCTGCAGAGTCCGCCAGGGACTGGCACGAACAGCTACCTCTAGCTCTTGGGGGGTATCGAACATCAATTCGAACGTCAACAGGGGCAACTCCCTACTCTCTAGTTTATGGGATGGAAGCGGTACTCCCAATTGAGCTTGAGGTACCATCTTTGAGGGTCATGGTAGAATCAGAACTCACCGAATCCGAATGGCTCAGCGGGAGGTTTGTTGAACTCATGCTCTTTGACGAGAGGAGGCTCCGTGCCTTGTATCATGTTTAGGGATATCAGCGTCGAATTGCTCGGGCTTTCAACAAGAAGGTAAAGTCTCGCACCTTAGTCGAAGGAGACATGGTTACAAAGGAAATCCGGGCTCCCATCTTTGATCTCCGCGGTAAGTTCTGTCTGAAGCGCTCAGGGCCTTACCTCATCAAGACTATCCTCTCTGGGGGAGCAGTTCAACTCATGGATTTGGACGGCAACGAGTTCAACACTCTGGTCAACCTGGATCAACTCAAGCGTTACTATCCCTGAGAGAGGCTCGCTGGGCCAAAAACCACAAGGGTGGGCGATTCCAGGCAAAAATTAGAGCATGCCTGCTAGACCGAAAACCTAAGGAGGCGGTCTAGGCAAAAATAAATAGGCCAAAATCAAAGCTCGCTAGGCCGAAAACCCGAATGGGCGGTCCTAGGCAAAAATTAGAGCGTAAAAGGAGAGTTAAAATACACGAGCGAACCTTAGCCTGAACTACGTTTTGACCTGATTCCTTGAAAAGGATACGTAGGCAATCTCTCCGTGAGATTCGGTCATAATCAATCAACTTGATCCAGGGTGCCTTGTTCCGAAGGGTGTTTTCAATATACAGCGCGGTGTTCAATACTTGGACCCAAAAGGGGAAAGTCCTTAATCTTTCGATCTTATTCAAACTACTACTTCTATTATACAGGCTGAGCAAGCTTTCAAAACAGTTAAAGCATAAAAACATAATAAAATGCTAGCGGCCCTCACGGGCTCACAGTTTATTCTAGATCATCAGGGTCGTGTCAGGAGTCGGTCTGCATTTTGTCTTCTGATAATTTCTCTTCTTAACCATGCTTTATAACGATTTGTTAGCTATGTGCTGGAACCTGGATCTGGTCCGCCGAGCTCCCTCGAGCCCTAGTTGCGTTCATACCCAAGCAGGTTCTGTGCAGTGAAGGCAGGAACATGAAAGATCTCCGCTCCGGCTCTGTGAAATCCTTGGCTTATCCCGAGCTGCCGAAGGATATGGCCAAGAATGTAGAATGTGAAGACAGACCAGCAATCACCACTCTCTCATAACCTGCAGATTTTACGGCCATATCTAGGATACCCAACTCTTCGTGCCTCCAGGTGATTTCTTCTGATGGTAGCTCGTTCATGAATCTAACCCACTCAGCTGTAGGCATCTCTGGGTACAACATCTCTCTCTGGTGCATTTGCCCGGGTAAGCGGGGCCAGTTCGCTACTGGGGCTGCAATCAACCCGAGCTTGTCTGATAGCCACAACTGCATGAGTAGCAAAACAAGTAAGGAGCCACATAAAACTTGAGCCGGGAAAAAAAAAAAAAAGTAAGAAGCTCTGATATAGCCTTAGCCGAGTGTTGAGGTAAAAACAGAATGTCTGAAAATCGGAAAAATGTGAGTTGAGTGAGAGTTTACCTGCGATAGCAGCGGACTGCCGCCGAATATCATCGTTTGCCCGCTTGCTACTAAATCTAGCCCTATGAGTGTCTCAGCGAGAACCATTGGCACCACGTTCCTCCGACCGCCCAGTTGAGTGGCCACGCTCACCAGAGAGGGGTTGACCTGCCCAGTCGGAGATACCAACAAGTACGCGGCCAGCACACTGATCACTAGTGCAAAATGACGACGAGCTTGCCAGGCCATGTCTCCGGTATCGCCTTCGGGCCCGTACCATTCCATCAGGCGCATGATGTTTATCTGCCCGCCGCTCAGCAGGCTTTCAGCCGCACCTGTGGTGATATCCAGACTGGTTTTTAGAAGTTTGGACATGCTCTTTCGGTATGGTGGTATGACAATCAGATGAGATGCAAAGCTTTGGAGGTATCCTTGGAGTTCCTCCACAGTCGGACACAGCTCGTCATCCCCAAATCTGAACACATGGACATCCGGGTCCCAAAACCGTACAGCTGACTGCAAAATTGCGGGTTGCAGTTGTATGTTTCGGAGGAAACGGACGGCGGCTAGCCCATGAGTTCGGAAGGATAGCCAATCGGTTGCGACGAAGGCTTCTAGCCATGGATCAATTAGTGCTGGAAGATGATTTGCCATTTGTTTGTGATTTGCAAGGTTTTCTGTGGGAGAGGTGCTTTGTATGTCTCCGAGGAGTCCTCTTTCATAACCAAATGAAGGGAAAATATCCTTGTGCCCATGCAGAGTATCAGGCAAGGTGGCATACCTTTTCACTCAAAGGTCACACTTATTGGAGTATCTCTGAATCTCCAGGACGACCAAAATGCTGTTAGGGCCTACATCCCTATGCTTTTTGAATGAATCAGAGCTGGCAATCAAGACTGAAGTGAACGCTCGCGCGACTATTCTGAATGCTCGCGCAACGGTTTGGCCTCTTTTGGCCAGGAATAAGCAGCCTACTGACTTTTGGAGGGTGGTTCTTCGCATTTCGACCCGAGTCAGTTTTCGGATGTTGAATGTTTCCAATGGGCCATTATGGATAGTCGTGGTGTTATGGAAGTCTTAATTGCCCAAATTATGTTTTTAATGATGGGTTTCAGGCTCAGAGAAATGGTGTCGGTTCTTGGTCAGCATACAAGTTCTTATTTCATTAAACAAGCCAGGCTTAAAGGCCATACAACTCACATAATAAGCATACGGAAGGATGGAACGTGGCACAAACAGTCCAGCCACTTGGAGCTTATTTCTGGTACAAACTCGGTTTTGGTGGACTTCAGAAGCATTCCCTTAATCTGGCATAGACTTCTCTGCGAAGCCATTTCACGTAACGGCTCTCCAGCCATGTCAGGGGATCAAAGAGAGCCTCTTCCAGTTCTCTGTTGGTCCAGCTGTACTCGTAGGCTTGCAAGTTATGGCTGTCAAATGTGGGAAGCCTGAAACGCTCCCTCCCAAAGCACCTGCTCGCTTGGTTTCTGCCCAGCTATCGAAGTGTCCGTCCTGGGATATAGAAAGTAAAGCTCGTCAGCCCAGCAAGGATCAGCCGTTTGAACCCCGCAGATTTTACGGTCATCGCCGGCAGGTTCAGCCATGGGCATCTCCAGACTATGTCCTCTGATTGCATGTCATTCAGAAAGGCATACCATATATCAACCGTCAGCTCAGGGTACACCATCGGTCTCTTGACCAGTTGCCTCGGGAAATCTTCGAAACCGGCCTCCGGAGCTGTAAGTACACCCACCTTGTCTGAAAGCCAAAGCTGAGTAAAAAAAACAAGTAAGAAGTCAAATATAGCCAGAGTGAAAAAAACAAGTAAGGTTTGCCGAGCATTCCTAGCCTGAGTGTGAGGTAAAATGAGAAAGTATGTGCATAAAGAAAAGGTGAGTTGAGTGAGAATCTACCTAGAGCAGGAGAGGACATCCGCTGAACCAACTTGCCTGGCCGCTTTTCACTAAATCCAAGCCTATGAGGGTTTCCGCTAGAACGGTGGGCATGATATTCTTTCGAGCATCCATTTGCAGCGCCATGCTCACTATGCTCGGGCTAACTTCTTCGTTAACAGGGATCAGCATGTAGGCAACCAGCGCACAAATCGAGAGCACTAAGCGTCTGTGGGCTTGTCCAACGTAATCTCCTAGGGCACCTTCGGGACCGTACAGCTCGATAAGACGGACAATGTTGAGATTGCCGTTTTGGATTATGCTTGCTGACAGTTCTTCGGGAATGTTGAGTTTTGCCTCTAAGAGTTGGCTCATATCCTCCTGGAACGAAGGGATGGCGAGAACTTCACAGTCAATGAATCCTCGAAGGTAGGCTTGGAACTCCTCCACTGTCGGGCACATTTCGTCATCGTAAAAGCAGAAAACGTGTATGACAGGATCCCAATACACCAACGCAGCTTCAAGAAATTCAGGTCGTGCCTCCATGAATCGGAGGTCGCGGATGGAAGATAGGCATTGGGAACGAGGGCTTTCCCAGTCGATGGTTTCAGGCCGTGTCAGCCACGGATCGAGTATGGCGGCTAGCGGATTTTCCATTTTAGGTAAAGTGGGTATTCTTGGGCTTCAGGGGAAGAGATGTTTCTGGCATTACTGTGCATACCATGCTTTTATAGGCAAAATCTCCAAAAATATCATTCTCGGTTTTCATAACCAAGGGTTGTAACTTCATCAAAAGTTGGGACACCTTGCCATGCAATGACACACAACTCTGCAAACTGCAGAATGGTCTGCCGGACGTTTGTGAATGATGACAGGGCCTCTGGTGCCTTCAAAAGTTGGTTTGGTCAAAAGAGGGTGGCCTGACAGGGACAAACCCTCACGCGAGTATTCAAGAACCCTCGCGCCATACCAAACACTCGCGCGACTATTCTGAACCGTCACGCGATGGTTCTCCTGCAATTTTGACAGATTTTGGCAGCTACTGTCCATTTTTGGTCGTTTTTGGTTCCAGAGGGTTTTTGGCACATTGGTTGATTCTAGCAAGTCATAATGGGTATATATGACTGTGTGCAAGCATCGGATTCAATTTATCGCGCTTAACGAAGATTTCGGACCCTCGGCGGCCCGTTTTAAGCAAAAATCAAGATTTCAAGAGGGCAAAACTCGTTCTATGCATTTTTCGCAAGTTCTATCATGCCATACAGGTCATGTAGAACTTATGTGACTGTATGGAGGTGTCGGTTTCGGTCCGGGTCATATTTGAGTCATGTTTCTGCGTCGCGTGTCCCTTTTGTGCCTGTTGGGCACTTTTCGGGCTGAATTTCATTCCGGAGAGTTTTTCTTCGTTCCGTCGACTCGTGCAAGTCATGTTATGCGTGTTTGACCTTGCGGAAGTGTCATTTTGTTCTGTTTTAAGTTATTTTGAATTCTGGCCTATTAACGCCTGAAAATTCATTCTATTTCCCGTATCCTCGTATCCTGACTGTGTCCTGGGGGGTATTTCCCGTTTTCTTTCAAACTGGTCACTCTTAAATGTATGTGTGTATCTGTGTGTAGTCTCGGTGTGTTATCAATGAAAGTTTGGTATTAGTGGCCGATGTTTTACCTCTTTTATGCATATAAAGAGCAGATAAACCATGAAAATGCAAATTTTGTAACTAAACTATGCTGTGTCATGTCCAAAACCAAAGGAAAGCTACTGTATCTGTGGCACATCTGCCAAGCAAAATCATCAAAAGTAGTTCGGGCACACCCGCCCATCCATCAAAAAGGCACGCAGGCCTCCAAAATCCATGTCAAGTATCAGTATTAGGGCACACTCGCCCTCCTTCTACCTACTTGGGCACGCAGGCCCCCAAATGCAGAAAAAAAAAAAAAAAAAAAGAAGTCCCGCTCTGAACCTCAATCCTCGCCTCCAAACCAGTCCTCCAGGCCAGTACAGCCACCATCATCGTCACTACCATCATCATTATCATCAGCTCCATCCTTGGGATCCTATTTATACGTTGGATCATCAACTGAGTCATCGGAATCGCTGCGGGCAGATGAGTGCTCCTCCTCTTCTTCTCCCTCCTCCTCGTCTTCCTCCTCGTCTTCATCATTTTCCTCTTCATCTTCAGAGGTTAGAAGCAATACCAGCTTGGGTCTCTTTTGGGCTCGTTGCTCCTCCGATGATGGCCTCTTGCGCACCGCAATCCTGAATTGCTCTTCAGCGCGTGCCGCGGCCTGTCTAGCTGGCTCTTTCCCTGCAGCAGCTGTCTGTGAGCTCCTAGTCTGTCGCTGCGATACGGCCGGTGGCGCGAATGTCCTAGCTGCTAGCTTCTTCTGCGGAGGCGACCGTGTCCTCTTGCTCCTAGTAGTCGCCTGTCCCTGTGCCTGCATTGTCATATTATGTAAAGCATTAGTATACATTGTGCATATTGTATATTGTACATATCGAATGTTTGAATGACAGGTACATTTTGTTAAAAGCAATCAAAGCATATGTATCGAAAGCAGAAGTACATCATCAAGTATCAAAAGCAGGAATGTATTGCTATATACCTGAAGCTTCTTGGCAGCAGCTCGCTGAGCCTGTGGGGCAGTAGGTACTGGATAGCGCAATTCCAATTGAAAGCCACCTACTGCTCGCCTGACTAAGTTCTCCAAGGCCAGCATACGGCGAACAGCTTCATTCACCCACTCAGCGGGCGCCTGCAAAGGCATTTCAGTATCATCAAGCATATTCAATAATGGTGCATGTATTAAAGTGTAAACAAGATTCATACCGGAACAGTCACAGGCGGTGGCTCGACTCTAGCAGGCACTAAGTGTATCTCAGCTAGATTTCCTTGTGCATCTGTAACTGGAACTACCCATGACATCTCTGGGGGTCCGCCTCTCACAGGTACGCCTGCATGGTGCCTAACACGACCTTCACCGCCCCTCGCTCTCTCTCCAGCAGCTCTCCTCTCTTCCGCAGCTCTGCGTGCCTGACTCCGCATGTCTCTAAAAGCCCGTATACCCAGTGGCCTCGCCAAGCGGTCTCTCTGGTACTCTGCATAGTCCATCTCCGCCTCTCTAGCTCAGTCCGGGTGTAGGTGCTCGTGTGAGATGCTCGAGGCGGAAGTGGCCCTGGCACTTGGAACGCCGTATAGCTAAGAGACTGGCGTGTCACTCGGTCTCCAAGATACCACTGCCAGCCAAAGGCCGACTCAAGCAGTACCCTACTGGCAGTAATGGCCCTGCTCCTGGCCAGGTACGTAGGCTCTGCTCCTGCCACTCTCCAAGGGTTCCAGTTGATCTGCACACAGATTAACAGACGATAAAGGCAATTGGTCAGCGACAGCATTAAAGCAATTGAAGCACATACACATTTTGAGATATTGAGGGTTTTATGGAATACCTGTGAGGCTCTGAGCTCGTCTAGGTACAGTCTATAGGCGTTCAAGTCGCCCCTACCTTCCTTTAGCCCCATGTATTTCTTACTCCATATCAGCGCACGAGGGAGGGTGCTCAAGTCGGGATGCTTGCATTGAGGCGGATACATCCGCAGGACTTCGTAGGCCCAAAGCTGTTCAAATTCAAACACGTTCATGCGTCAGTCACAGGAGATATGTATTCAAACCGGCTATGGAAACAGACAAATAAACAATGCAAGCATAATAGAAGTTGTGTTGTGTTACTTTACCTCCCAGACTCGCCAATAGCCAGCAGTGCTCTTCCCTGTCCTTGAAGAGTTGCCCAGGAAGGTGTAAGCCGTAGCAGTCTTTGCTCCACCCGATCAAAGCGTGAAGGCTGCCCTCAAGTCTCTCGGTGGCGGATAAGACAAGTGTACTGCTACGCTGTTTGGATCTGAGGGTAGCGCGAAGAGATACTGCGGTATGCCCTGGCCATTTGTTCCGCCTCGCTCTGTAGTCACCTTCTTCTTCAGGTACTTCTTGAACCTCGTATTTCGCCATACCCTCCTCAATCTTGGGTGCATCACCCAGAAACCACTCCAGCTGGCGTGTATCCCTGAGTCGAAAGGGATGGGCTCGCTTCCCACTCTCAGCCCCGTGATCGCTGCGAAATCTGCTGGTGTCACTGTCATCTCTCCAGGAGGAAGGTGAAAGGTATTGGTGGTGTCCCTCCACCTCTCTGCAAGTGCCACCAGCACGGCATGGTCAATCCTGCTCTGAGTAAGAGTTCGTATGAACTCCCCAAAGCCTGCAGCATCCACTAAATCTCTCACCACTTGGGGTAGGGCCTCGTATAGCACCAGGGATTTGCATGCACCCCCAAATCCTCGAATACCCCTCTGAGCTGCTCCCTCCTGTTTCAAGTACACAGTTGAGCAACAGGACAAATGTTAGCATGCGTGGCTTTCGTTTTCAAGTTCTAGGTAATCAATGCAGCGGTATAACAACGGTGGCAAATAGGGGTCCTCTGTTGCATGCATGGTTTATCGGGGTTATACCATCATGATTCTGGCTTAGGTACAGGCAGTATTTAGATGGTTGGTTCAAGTTATTATTCTACATGGCATGCATTCTATATGGCGTGCAATTTAGTGGTTCCAATACCCTGGCCGAGCTATTTCATGATTGGTTTCAGAGTTATTTCATGCTCATCTCTACAATTGAATTAAACATGCAAAAATGTTTGAAGTTGAAGTACAAAGGGGGTTTTCAGAGATTACCTGGGCCCAGGTGTTCGCAATGTGAATCAGAGGGTCTCTCAACACTGTCTCGTCATCATACTCTGACCACTGCGGCGTGTATGCTGAAAAACCCGATGGTACAAACAAATGTGGTGTGGGGGTGTGTATGGCTCTGCTGTGTAGTCAGGCCGTCTCGCTGCTGCCGCCTCTGCCACGGTCACCCTGGGTCCCAGTGCCTCCTCTGCCTCCCTCTCCTCGGTCTCCACGTCTCTCAGTGGCTCCTCTCTATCCTTCATCTCTCTCTCGGCCCTCTCCGCGGCCTCGGCAGCCTCAATGGCCCGCGCCCGATCCTCCTTTGCTTTCAAAACAAGCTCACCAATATCGGGACGCTCCTCCAAAAGTCTCGCTAGTATCGCGTCGGGTGCGTGCTCGGCGATATCATAGTACGTGATTGGCACGTGACGCGACGATGTGGCCGCCGTCACCGGAGGCCTGAATGCAATATCTTGTTCACGGATTTCAACAGGGGGTTCCTCGTAGGTTTGCTCCTCCTCAATGGGCTTTTCCTCCTCTGCAATAACAGTGCTCTTACCTTTCGCTCTCTCGGCGGGGATCCGTTGGTCCCGGTATCGTCGCCCACGGCTCCACTGTTGCTGCCATCACCAGAATCACCACCGACCATGGGCGGGCCCTCCGCCACTACGCCCGGGCCTTCTGCTTCAGAAATGGACTCCATGGCCCCAGTAGGAACTGTCGCGCGAGGGTTCTCCTCGGTGGCGCGACCCTTCTCTCCGTCACCAACCTCCTGCTGCTGGCTTACTCCGCCATCGCCGTCGCCTGCTACCGCTGCACTGGTACTCGCGGCTTCCTCTGTCGCCGTCTGATCACCCATTTGGATCTCCATTGGACCTCCTCGGTCCTCTACTCGATCAACAACCTCTCCCTCGCTACCACTGTTCCCGTGCTCTGCCATGGATAATGGATTGTGATGTGATTTCGCGGTTTTGGGGCGAAGATCAAGGGTTTTGGAAAGTATGAGAGAGTAGGAGGAGTTTGAGAGTTTTTGAAACTGCCACAAGCGGTTTCAGAGACGTCCTCGACGTATATGGAACGAAAACAAGCACGGGCCGGGTCTGGGCTTTTTCTGATCCAAGCCCTGAGACACGAACCCTCGCGCGAAGGTTCTGGATACTCGCGCGATGATTCTTTTTGGGCCTCGGGCCCATTTCCCCAGCAGTGCAAGCCCAATCATGCATGACCCTACTGTTGTGGCTCATGATGTGTTGTTATGCTTTTGGGTCATATTTGGAAGTTATTTGGAATTAAACCCATCGAAATTCGAGTTATTTTCTATCCCCAGCAGTGGTCCGCCTGCGCACACCTAAGCAAAAAAAAAATTTCCAAATCAGCGACGATCTATCCGTCCGATTATCAATCAGCGACGATCTATCCGTCCGATTCAAAATCAGCGACGATCCATCCGTCCAAATTCAAAATCAGTGACGATCTATCCGTCCGATTATCAATCAGCGACGATCTATCCGTCCAATTCAAAATCAGCGACGATCTATCCGTCTGATTATCAATCAGCGACTATCTATCCGTCCGATTATCAATCAGCGACGATCCATCCGTCCAAATTCAAAATCGGCGACGATCTATCCGTCTAATTATCAATCAGCGACGATCTATCCGTCCGATTATCAATCAGCGACGATCCATCCATCCAATCATTAAATCAGCGACGATCCATCCGTCCACTTTCAAATCAGCGACGATCCATCCGTCCAATCATTCTTCAGTGCACGGTATTTTTACACATCTGTGCATTTTTCATTAAATCGGCTTTTGGGCAGATTTGGTGGGTGTCTAGAAACCTTTGACGTTACCCGTACCAGTCAATGGTGCTCTGCGTGCCGTCAAAGGGGGACTAATGTAGACACCCCAATCTAAATCTCCTGATTGTTTTACGGTTTCTTGTTTCCCCGATGATGAATTTGGGTTAAAAATAGACTTGAGTTTGGAATGGTTTGAGCTTTGTGAGTGTGGAGCCCTCCTTGAGTCTTTTTACCCTCAGAAACCCTAAGTCAAAACCCTAAAGATAGGGTTGACCATCGCGCGTGGGTGTGGAACCCTCACACCAATGCATCATCGAGGTTGTTTTTCGAAGGGACAGTGCCATAGCCAACAGAGAACCGTCGACCGGTGCTCGCCACCAAGGCGACAAGCTTCTCCCCTCCGCAAGGAGGCATCCCCTGGGCTACGCACCGTGGCATATTAGGAATCAAAGTCCATTTGCCAATTACGCTTTTCCGTGTGGGGACACCAATGCATCATCGGGATTGTGCCATAGCCAACGGATATCCATCAGCCGGCGCTCACCACCAAGGCGACGAGCTTACCTCTCAGTAAGGAGGCATCCCCCGAAAGGAACACCAATGCATCATAGAGGAAGAATACCAAAGGGACAGTGCCGTAGCCATTGGATGAGATCCATCGGCTGGCGCTCCTCGCCAATCTCATTGAAATAGGCAAGGAGCTTACCTCTCCACAAGAAGGCCTCCCCCGAAGGGAACACCAATGCATCTGTAGACACCCCAATCTAAATCTCCTGATTGTTTTACGGTTTCTTGTTTCCCCGATGATGAATTTGGGTTAAGAATAGACTTGAGTTTGGAATGGTTTGAGCTTTGTGAGTGTGGAGCCCTCCTTGAGTCTTTTTACCCTCAGAAACCCTAAGTCAAAACCCTAAAGATAGGGTTGACCATCGCGCGTGGGTGTGGAACCCTCACGCGAGTGTTCTATGCCAGGTATGGGTCAAAGTCAATCTGTTGACCGTTGACCCTCGCGTGACCTTTAGAATCCTCGCGCGCGTGTTTAGAACGCTCGCGCGATGGTTCTCTCCTGTCCCCATCCTTAATTTCCAGCTGGATTTTGTAATGATTATGGGTCTAGTAAGCCTGAGGAACCCCGTTCTCCACCAGCACAGCTGTTGTAGACTGCGTGGTTGGCTCTTCCCAACACAACCACTCCCATCACCTTGTTGGAGGCCTTCTCCACCAAGTCTGTTTGACCAGCCTTGTTGGCTGATTTTTGGGCCATGTCTACCACCCATGCATTTCCCTATATATACCCCCATTGCTTCCAAAGCAAAGGACACACAATATCAAGCAAAAAAGGCTTACCAACCCTAACCTCACTTGCAATTCACTCACTCTTGTGCTCTACATACACTCATTTTTCAAGCTACACCATCTTGTTCAAGCCATTCCAAAACAACTCAAGAAAAGGTATAAACATTTACACCTTTGCTCGATCCTGAAATGGCGGGGCCAAGGCGGTAATCAATACCGATTCGCCCTAAAGTCAGCAAAGCTACAAGAAGCATGTGATTGGGAACCCTCGCGCGACGGTTTAGAACACTCACGCGACACTTTGTGTCTTTGTGAGATGCAACCTTGTGGGGAAGGGTATCCTGGTTTTTCAGCTTTTTATACTTCTATTACTGTTTTAAAGCATGTTAGAGCTTTTAGATCACTGTGCTGCATGAAAAAAGCCATAGTTAGCTTATTTTTACAGTATTATTTAGTTTGGAATGCCTTTGGGAAGCTTCTGAGTATGTTCCAGAGCCCCAAACATGCAAAGCAATTCCTGGAAGTCCAGTCAGAACCCTCGCGCGTGTGTTTTAAATGCTCGCGCGATGGTTCTTTGTTTTCCAGTGATTGCCTTGGCATGGCAACTAAGGCTTAAGGCCTCTGTTTATTCACCCCCACTGTTTAGGGGTTGTATTTTAATTTGTTTGGCTTCTGTTTAACTTAATTTGTAATAAGTAGTTACATTCCAGTACATATACAACTGCTTGGTTTGCCCCCTGGGTGAGCACTGGTCCTTCCAGAGCCCAGAAGGGGATCAAAATCCAATCTGTGGTAGGAACAAACACGCGCGTGAGGGTTTGGAATTGTTGCGCGATGGTTCTTTGCATGTACGTAGATCCATGCATGCAGAGGTGGCCGTTGTGTTTAGCAAATTTGAAACCTTGTGCAGTACTGTTGTTCTGGTCAGAGGGTTGGGTTTTTATCCCATTTTCATAGTATTCCATCCATCCATGCTCAATATAACACAACTTGCAACATGTTACAGTTTTAAATCCCCGATTAACTGTTTCCCCGCCCTAATTGGCTAAAATTGGTTAAAAAACAAGAAGAATCACAAAAGTTTTCACAAAATGCCAAAGTAAAGACCGATCTCCGGATTGGGCGAGAGGGGTGCCTTAAAACCTTTCCCCTTTCGTAACCTGGCTCCCGAACCCAGATATGGTTATGACGGACTGGTTTCCTTCACTTTTTCAAATCAAATAGCGCGGTAGGTGCTTCGAAATACGGTTCCTTGGGTGTCGGACCTTCAAACCCGAGTGGCGACTCTGTATTTTTTACGAGCGCCTGCTTCTCCGCTCGCGCTCCCTCGATCATGGGCCCTTGCTTCGGGAAACGAAATTCTCGAAGGCTTGCATCTTGGAATCCAGAAATTCCAGGGCATGCTGCCCACAGGAATCATTGTAAAGATACTCGGGAACCTAGAGCGGCGGAACCGAGGGATAAGTTGTGGTTTGGTTATCCGCGGAGAGGAGCTAACGCAATTGTTTTAATGATTTTCGAAAACGCAAATGGAAATCCGAAGCGGCAGGTTTGGACACTTTTCAATTTGGACCAATTTGCCCCTGGATTTTGCCCTATTTGTCTTCCAGTCCTCAAGCCATAAACCACCCCACCCCTTTCTGCCACCACCCCACCGAACTGCCATCACCCCTTTCGGCCACCACCCCACCCGACGATACCACTATCGCACCCCCCTCGAAACCCCACCATCGCAACTCCCTCACTTCATCAGCGTTTTTTTTAAAAAAAAGCAGCCGCGTAAATGGGTTTCACACCAGCACCGCCGCCGCGGGCCCTGTCGGAGTGCCACCGAACATTGCCTTGAGATTTCGAAACCACCACAGCAATCTACAGACACCGTACGACACTTACCCAAGTTTAGAATTGCTTTTGAGGTAGTTTTCCGGAAACCCGAAACCTTATTCTCCATTTTAATGGAAATATGACCAAAACTTAATTTTTGGTGTAGATAGTGACCTGAATTTAATTTGTTAATTAATGTTTACTCTTGTTTTCATTAACTTTTAGTCCTATTTGTTTTGAAAAGTTTTTGGCAGACCTTCCATTAAATTGGATGGTTTGATTTTTGCGTAGATAAGAAATTATGGTAGCTTGTGGTATTGAAATTCATGTGTAGGCGAAGAATTATGCGATTAATAAATTTATCGAAATAATCATAGTTTATGTAGTAATTATATAATAATTAAATACGTAAGGATTTGGATTTAAAATGTAAATGAGAAGATATTTTCTTTTAGCAAAAAAAAATAAAAAATTACTACTTATAAGCTAATCTCAAAATATATTATTGGCCATATTAGTCTCATATCACGTCATTATAAAGATCTAATATTAAATATTTATTGTATTTTGTTTTAAAAAAATAAAGTTAAGTAAATACTAAATTTAATAATATGCACTTTCGAATAAAAATTAGTTTGAAAAATCTATGAATAATAATATGGTAGTTAAAGATAATATTTTAAATAGAAAAATAGTGAAAATGTTTTAGAAATTATAAATGTGAGAAATAGACTTAATTTTAAGTGTAGTAATTAATTGTTTGACTAAATATTTTGTAACAACTCTAATTTTTACTAAATAAAAATTTTGTTGTTATTATTCGAAAAATCTTAATTAGGTTTTAATCGTCGTTTAACGGCCAATTTTTCCGTCGTTCTAGTATTAAGTCTTAAGATTTCACATCTTGGCCGGAAATCCTACTTAGCAAGTCTAGCTAGCTTTTTAACCAACTAGTTAGCTTAACGATCGTTTACCCTAATCGCCATTTGCTTCCTAA